>PYHX02000467.1:50280954-50343454 GCA_004302925.2 Cochliomyia hominivorax | reverse complement strand
CCCACTCAAGAAATCTGTAATGGATAAAACCTCTTATACCTATATTACTGAAAAAAACTGAATATCTTAAACAATATTTCCCTGGATTTAAATTTTCGATATTTTAAAATGAAAATATAATTTTATAATCCTATATTAAAGGCAACTTTGTTCATTTTAATGTCTTAATAGAATCTGTTCAACTTTAAATAGTATATTTTTTACAAAAGTGCACTTAAAATTATTTAAATTTTTGAATTTGTTTAAAAGATATTTAGTTTAAATAGTTTCTTATGTACCTTTTATTATTTTTACAGTAATTAACTTTCCAATGATACCAACAACTTAAAGAAACACCCAGAATTTTACATATTTCCCAAATATGACATACAGCATTCTATATAATAATTCAATATCAAGTTGAACATGTCTTAAACTATTAACTTTATATTTTAATTAAGACTGGTTTGGAAAAGTAAAAGTTTCTAGCTCCTGTCGAGGCCGAGGTAGTACAGGCAAAATTGGTCGCATTATTAAAAAAATGCGTTTTGGGGATAAAAATTTTGTGTAAACCAAACTTTTGTAAATTCAACATATTTTTCACAACATTTTAATTTTTGGCTTAACTTCTCAAATCGCAAAGCCGGATTTTCAAAAGGCTTACGTTTCTTCAAAGCTAGATATGTTCCAAAGTCTTCGTTGTAAGTCCATATCTATTTTTGTGATTTTTGAGGTGATTTCATAATATTTAAAAAACATGCGAGCCGTATTCCCATCATTCGTACTTTCGTTGTAGTTTGATGTTTAGTCCTGTTTGCTATTTTTATTCCAATTGAATACTATCATTCTTACTTCCTCTTATGCTCTTCATCTCCTCATTCCTATTTCCTGATTTACTTTCATTTCCAGGTACACTTCTATACTTCAAGTCATATGCCAGTTGAAGAAAATATTCCAAAAATCGTTTCCGAGCATGTAAAGGGGATATTCCGAATCAAAAAACATCTTCATTGATATTTCTAGTTTTTGACTGTTTTTTCACTGCACATATAACTATGAACTTCATATCGAACAATATATTGAAGTTATATCCCGCTATATATATTGTAATTGATTTCAGACTTATAATCCCATTTCAATACTGTTTACAAATGCTTGCTTGATGACATAAAGAACTTTTATAATCTGCATACCCATTCACCTTTTTAAGGAGATCATTGGTGTACTTACTACCCGAAGCCCGAGAAAAACACGATGTTTTATGTTGAATTTCAATTGCGGACCGATTTTATTAGCAGACAACATCTTATTCTAAAAGAAATAAAATATCTTACCATGTAGTATCACATGTTCCAAAAATGATTAAATTACAATATATTTCTAATATTTACTAATCTAAATATTTAGTGAAGTGATCATAAATTACTTAAGAATGTACTTAAAAGATAGATACACACATTTTTATCTGTTTGTGCGCATATGTTTCTAGGGAGTTTTTGCACTTAGTAAAAATAAATATAAACACACAAATTTTAAATTAAATACTTTGTACAGTCTACAAAACTAAACATTCTGCAGGCCTTGAATGATCCTAATTTTTCAAAACAAAATTTATAAGGATTGATATTTAAAAAATCTAATTACAATGTTATATATATTTCTTTTTTAAGTTACTACATTATTTATAATGGAATTTTCTACTATTAATAAACTCTTCTTTAAAAATTTAAAACAAATTATGCTTTTCGAGTCAGTGCAATAGTTTCTAGAAGATAGGTTGAAGATATGTAGCATGTTCTTCTCATAAGCCAATACAACGCAATCATAATAAAATGATAATGACGATATTGAAACCACTTATGTCATAGTGGTTCAGATGATGGCCTTTTATGTTGATCGAAAAACAAGAAAAAAATTCTTTGGGAATATTAGTAATTTTGTATATCTCTATTTCGCTGTTTCATTTAATATAGTTAATTTTCGGAATAAATGATGATAAATTTATTGTAAGAAAAACATATTTGATTTCGGAGGTGTAGTCATCATATGCCCACAACTGAATATCTGTCGCTTCTTTATGGCATTCAGCTTTCATCGTTAAAATTCCTGAACCTTGTATAACAACTGGTTCAACTTTCTTGTGGCATGAGTTTCGTGAGTTTCTTCATATACTGAAAATATCCATTAATTATTCCAATTTCACAACTATCTGGTATTTTCTACGATTTCAGAAATAGCTCACTTCGCAACTTACTGCCGTTCTGGTGCTAAATAAGGGATGCATCTGAGTACATATTATTAAATCTTTCATTATTCTACCGTGTCCAAAACTATCACTATTCAGAATATAATATAGCGTTTTCCCCTCTTCTATTAAAAAATATCTGTTGTTAATGTGTACATTGAGAATCCTTCATGTACTGTAGAGTATAGAAAGACCTCATATGCGTGAAATACTTCTTTATTAGAGGTATTTCAATGCTAAAAAGTAAGAATTCATTTGTAGTTACTTTAGCTATTTTGACAACTCTATTGGCTCTTCTGTTAGCTTATAAATTTCATAGTCAAGTGCCTTTATTTCTCCGCTAATTTCTGAATGTTTTTAAATATCGTCTTGTTTTGCTTTTTAATTATAAATGTCATATCTTAAAAGGATGACAAATTTCTTACAATGTTTAAAGCACGTTTGAAGCGGATGCCATAATCATCTTAGGTTTATTTATAATCCTTTCGTATATGGCCTTATATTCGTATATATTTGCATGCACTACAATCTTCCGTGACGTCTTTGTTAGTCCGACAGTTGAAATGTTGTCGAAGAATATTTCAGCCTTGTTTCTAAATTTAATTATGTTGATTTGAGACCTAACCGGACTTAAAATTGCTAATCATGTTAATATCATATCAGTTCAGTTTTTTTATTATATTCCTTAGGAGATTGAGAATTTGTTTTAGTTAAAAATTTTTTAAAAGGTTTATCTTTTAATATTGAAAGATTGTTCTTGTTCTTAACATTAGCTATTTTATTGTTATAATTATAACTATTAATAAATGCGAATTGTCCACATTTACTATAATTACAAAAGGACTTTTCATCTCATTTATTTTGCACAATGAATTTTCCAATCTATTATCTTCGTTTTCATCAGTGGGAAAAGGACAAACATTTTGGATCGATTTTTTCATTTCCTCATTGCTGATCCTTACGTTCACTATCCTGCATAATCCATCAGAACCTAGTATAGAGTAGTCGGACGCGAATTAAGAACTGACTGTATTTGTGTCATTAGCGTATATAGTTCTTCGTAAGTCATTGTCCCTTCCGTTATCTTACAAAAGTGCTTTTTAACTGAACGCCCACATGTGGAGACCTTGCAGGTATATTTTTGACCATTCAATATACTTTTGAGAACTAAAAATTTTCTACGCTTTTTATGTGCCCTTTTTCTGTAATTAGCTTATATGACGTTGTCCGAATATATTTTTATCGGACAACCCCTTCCAATTACAAATCTTTTAAAGAAGCCTATAAATGCTGCAGAAGTCAAGTGAGATTCCACTTCTAAATGTACAGCTTTAGTGGTAAAACATACATTACATACGACTTGTCAGTTTTCTTCCCTCTAATCTTATCAAACAAAAAAATTCTATGCTTAAAAATGGTCATGTTCTGATAACACGATCTCCTGGTAAATTACCCATTAATTGATGCAAATGCCTAGGATTTAATATAAAATACCTGTAAAATTTTTACATCCATTGGTTATTTCAACAACCTATGTTGGTCACACGATGATTGGTTACGATGATTGGTTTTTGCTGTGGCTTTTCTTCATGAAGAATTGTATTCTGGAATGCTCTAAATATGCCACAAACAAAGTTATTAGGACATACTTTTGTGATATGCCCGCTACTAAGACATCTATTACATTAATTTCGATCATTTGAATAAACTATGTCCAACCAAACAACCTAATAAATATTTATTGTTGTTTACATTCGAATAATTACCAGTTCTTTTTTGGATTCCTACTCTTTGGTTATTATTCCACCTTGATTTTTCTTCCCAATATTTTTTATTTTTATCTTATAATTTGTCAATTTCTTCGTCACGTTTTGTAAATTAGTGACAAGCTTCTTAAGAATAATGCTTCATTGCAAATCAATTAATTTTCCAACCTTTGCCAATTTTCGCGATTGACCAAGATGAGTCTCAAATTGAATTCTTAATTGTTCTTCTAATTTTCTTTGGAGAACAGAACATAAAAATGCCTGAAACATTTCCTCTGGTGTTATTTTTGCTGCATTAAATGCTTGCAAACTTTCATTTATAACATCCAGAAATTTTTTTACGACTCGTGAATTATATTTCACAAATGGCGCATCTAAAATTGATTTAAAATATATTGACGTTGTTGCACTATTGTTGGATTAATAATCTTTTAAAATATTCAATGCCACGTCAAAATGTTCTTCTCAGGAAGGAAATTTCGATTTTTTTCTTCTCCAGATAATATTGATTTTGATATACACATTCTTTGTGGTTTTGGTTTTGAGATATTATTAACTGCTTTGAGATATTATAAACTGCTTTGGTTTTGAGATATTATTAACTGCTCAAACATTTATCTAAATGTGTCCAATACCGTAAAATTTGCACATAAAGTTGGTATGTCAATCGGTAAAGGCTTTACGTTATTTTCTATACTAGGAATTTCCTATTATGAATCTGTTTTTGCGTTGACGTTGTTGCACTATTGTTGGATTAATAATCTTTTAAAATATTCAATGCCACGTCAAAATGTTCTTCTCAGGACGGAAATTTCGAATTTTTTCTTCTCCAGATAATATTGATTTTGATATACACATTCTTTGTGGTTTGGTTTGAGATTTAACTTTGAGATATTATAAACTGCTTTGGTTTTGAGATATTATTAACTGCTCAAACATTTATCTAAATGTGTCCAATACCGTAAAATTTGCACATAAAGTTGGTATGTCAATCGGTAAAGACTTTACGTTATTTTCTATACTAGGAATTTCCTATTATGAATCTCCTAACGAAAAGAAGACCTCCGTTAATTCATCGTCCGGAAATTTTCGCACATATTGCAAAAACTGGTTTAAAATATCAATTTCAATTTCTTTGCAATTGTATTTCTTTAATTTGAACTCTAAATCGTCCAGTACATATTGAAATTGGAAGATTTGTTTTTCTTTCTCCTTGAATTAGTCTCCCTTTTATTTGTTGATACAAACTATGAAAACTTTTTGCAGTTTGCAGCACTATGTCCACAAAATCGCTTTGTTCAAGTGTGGAAGAGGGAGGACGGAATTTTTCGTCGTTCTTCTCGAACTCAGAGGATTTTCTAAATCCTTTAACTTTTTTGGACAATATATGGCTGTCAATATCACTCTGAGTTATCGAGCTCAAAGAATTTTAGCAAGAGACAATTTTATTGCCAAACATTTCTTGCTCTTACTTATATGTATTGGTTCCATGTGTTTTAGAAATTTAAAAAAATCTATATTTTAAAAACGATTTTGGTGACATAAAGTTATTTGATTTAAGATAGAAATCTATGAGGGGGTCTACAAAAAAGTTTGAATCAAAGTGTTCTGAATGAACCCATTAATCTGATACTTTCTTCGTCTGTTTTTGGAGTTTTTAAGTAATATGGAGAATTGTGCCAAAAATCCAAGAAACAGCGACTTTTTGCAACGCTTTAATGTTAAAAAGCAAAACAGCCATTTGCGGCTATTAAAATTGCAAGTATTCTTCCAATTGAATAACCAAACGTTTAAGAGAATTGCGAAAAGCATACCAACACCAACATCTGTTTTTACAGAAGAAGAATCCATTGCTCTCATATTGCAACTTAAACTTAGCCATCAGGATTATGTAACTTAAAGAAAAGTGCTGTATAAAAAAGAATTGGATGTCTTATGGAATATTGTATAAAAAAGGAAATCATTATACTATCTCCTATATAAATAAGGAACCACAAAGCCTGATTTGGAGAAAATAATTTACTAAGAAATATAATTTACTAAGGCCTGTAATGTTTGATCATTATTTATGGCACATAATATTATTATTATTATTATTATTATTATTATTATTATTATTATTATTATTATTATTGGACTTTTTGTTTTAATGAAGAAATAGCTATACAAATATAATTTGATAAGAATTACTAAGCCCTGTAATATTTCGATCAATATTTTTGACACATGGAAAGACGAAGCTAGACAAATAAATCAATATATAGGAAATTATGTCAGATTTAAGGGATCAGGATCGTTTAAAATATTTTATTGACTAGAGGTGAACAACTTTAAGAAATTTTATTGATTTAGAAGTTACAGTTACACTTCATTTTTCATTTGAAACATTGTGCATCGTACTCTTATATTATTTTATTTAAATGTAAATAACTTCTATTTTACATTGAACAGTGTAACAAAACCAATTTATTTGTAAACCTGTAAATTTTGACTGTAAGTAATTTTAATAGCTTTATAATTTTCTTCACCTCACAAAATGATTTGAATTTGAACCTTTAACGTCCTTAATTTTGCAATACGAATTCAACAGAGCTTGTAATTATTATTTTATTTATTAAACAAAAAGACTAATGTCCATTTTCTTACCGTTTTAAATAACTAAAAATATTCGGTAATGCCTTTTTCTGGAACTCCAATAAATGTTGACTGTGTAAACAACTTGCAATATCTTAGTTAGTAGTTAGTTCCGTGGGCAGCGTTCAAATGCCACAACGAATTATATTAAAAATGGATGAACATACAGTTTAGTGCAAAAATGAGGCCATAATTTTATGTTTTAATGAGTGAATTTAACGGTTGTCACTAATATATTCGGTGCAAACATTCATTGTTATCGCGAACGTATTAATTGTTGAATAAATTTATTTGACAAATTTTTTTTGCCGTAACAAAATTATTTTTATTAAAAAAATATATTGTGATCATCACATTTGAAATGGTCTGAACTTACTCAACCATTTTTACAAGTTTTAGCTGTAACAAACAAATTTATTTTTAGGCAATATTGGAGATTACGAAGGAAAATGGAGTAGTTATATGTCCAGTAACACTCACTATATTGTCAACACCTAAGATCGAAAAAGTTTTCGTCATGTAAGAATCAAAGTACATCGAAAGAGACGGAAATGTAGTAGTTTTATTCGCCTTATAAAAATGTTCAATTGAATTTTAAACAATTCTTTTTCTTGGATGGGCTCTGCCTTGTTTGCAATAAGTTATTTAAAATTTATACTGTCATCGTACTCTTATATTATTTTAACTAAATGTAATTAACTTCTGTAATAAAAAATAATTTTATAAATAAAATATCAAAACAGTGTAAAAAAACCAATTTATTTGGAACTAAACCTGTGACTTTTGATTGTAAGTAACTTTATAATTTTGTTTGGACCTTTCAAAATTATTTGAATTTGAATCTTTAACGTTCTGAATTTTTCAGTATGAATTCAACCGATGTTGTAATTATTTTTTTATTTATTAAACATTTATTATTTTCATATTTAATATTTTTTTCTTTATTTTTTTAAAAGTTTTCTTTATGCATGAATTTCAATTTTGATTTTGTAGTCTGAGTTTTAAATTTGAATACCAAGAGCCACAACCTTTTATCTGAGAAATAGATAACATACAGTTTGCTGAAATAATGAGGCAGCCATTTTATGTTTTTAATGAGAAGATTAAGTGTTGCACTAATATATTCGGTGCAAATATTTACTGTTATCGCCAACATATTAATTGTTAAATAAATTTTATTTGTTGCTAAAATTAACTTATTTTTATTAAATAAAAAATATTGTGGTCGTTATATGTTTGAAAATGTATTTGACTGATCACAATTTTGTCGTTATTAAACAGTCTTTTATAAAAACAAAAAACTATTGTTATTAGGACAAAATTTAATTTTTAGTTAAACTGAATAGAGTCAATAACAATAACTATTGTTATCTTTGTAATCTAACAATGCCAATAAGCACATTTTTTAGAATATCAATACCTTTAGTGGTGATAACAATAATTGTTACCGATTGTTTGCGGTAACAATAAACGAATCGTTGTTAGGTATTATTGTTATCGCCACGAATTGCAAAAACAACAACCAATGGCAAGTGGGTCGAATCTCGAAAACATACACTGGAACTGACCAAAACTGTAGAATTGTCGATATCCAAAAAAATTTTATTATCACCAAATCTATTACAATTATCGTAGTTTTGTTAACAAATTAATTATAATCCATCTAGTCAGAGATTCTAATACTGGCAACTTCTGTATGCATCCATAACAACAGAAAGTCATGGGGCCGGAAATCTGCATAAAGTCATGGGGCCGGAATATTTAATGATGACCCAAAGGGAATGAAGCACCCGTTTTCTTATTAAAGGAAAATTTCCAATAAACATTTAAAAAGAGGAACAAAAACTTAAAAACAAGACCATATCTATCAACAAAGGATCATATCTATCACCATAGCCATATAAGATATTAACGTTCTTTCGCCATAAAAATAAATATAAAAAAGGTGGTGATGGCTGATCTTGAGGGGGGAATGGGAGGAAATTTAGTTTTAAATTTTGTTATGGGAAAAAATTTATTGTTCAAATTTTGTATGGAAGGAAATTTATTTCATCAATTTTTTTCTTCAAATTTTAATACCCTCCACCACCACAAGTGGTGAGGGTATATTAAGCTTGTCATTCCGTGTGTAAGGCCAAGAAGGAATCATCTCAGACCCAACAATGTATTATTGCATCAAATCAAAAACTGAGTTGATTTAGCTTTGTCCGTCTGTCTGTTAGAAACATTCTCACGCCTAGAATAATTGTCCGAATTCAATAAAACTTGGCCACATGGTTTGCTATTGTCCTAAGCAGTTTGCTATTTAAAACCAGCTATATCGGTTTATAAGCAAGGAAGTTTAGACAACCTCAAAATTTCGAAAATGAACTCTTATAATTTGTTCTAAAAATTTAATTGGACTTAAACAAAAAATCAACTTTAGCATACAATTGTACGTGCTTCATCATCGTGCAAAAAATTATTAAAATCTGATTAACAGGAAAAAAGTTATAGGCTATAATATGCAAAATTTTGATACACCCCAAACTCTTTGTGTCATATGGGCCGCAATTTTTAAGATAATTTACTTAAATTTGTCACATATACTTATTTTGATACAATAATAAATCCAAAGAAGTTATATTGTTCTGGGATCATTAATTGACCCCATATGAGGACTCTTCCCGGAATATAATTTATAGCTTATAAAACTCTTAAATTTGAACCAATTCTATTGAAATTTGGTATAATTAATTTTGTAACTATTTTAAATATGTATTATAAATTTTATTAACATGGGTCCATATTTTGATATAGCTCCCACAATACGCCCCTTCCCGGAAAACCGGTTTAAGCTTGTAAATCAATCAAATAAAGACTAATTCCATTGGAACTCGTTACAATGTATTTTTTAACTATTTTTAATGTATATTTTTAATTAGAACAATCTCGGTCCATATTTTGATGTAGTTCCCATATCAGGCCCCTCACCGAAAACAGTTTTCAGCTTATAAAATGAGTAAATAAAGACCAATTCTAATGAAGTTCGCACAATTATTTTGCTAACTGTTCTGAAGATATTATATTAATTTGCCCTATATCGGTCCGGTATTTCCCGGAAAACGGGTTTAAGTTTATAAAACATTTAAATAAAGATAAATTCCATTAAAATTTAGCACAATGATTTTTCTGACTATAATAAAAATATATTATGAATATGAACAGTCTTGGTCCAAATTTTGCTGTAGCTCCTATATAAGACCCTTTCCCGGAAAACAATTTTGAGCTTATAACAAGCATATTTTTTGTTTTTTTTTACGCTTCACAATGCAAGCGGTAGAGAGAGAATATTAACTTTGTCATTCTGTGTGTAACGCTAAGAATGAATTATCTTAGACCCCATAATGTATATATTCTTGCATCAAATCAAAATCTCATTCTATTTTCGCCAATTTCTCTGTCTGCTCACATCCACAAAAATTTACAGAAAAGAGGCAGTTTAGTAGAAAAAAATTTATAGCCAAAATTATAACTAATTTTATGACTCATTAAGTGTTTCTATGTTATATACTATATTTGTGAGTGTATGTTTATCTATGGAACCTAACGTATTAACTTCAAACGAATTTGTGGTGGAGGGTATTGAAGATTCGGCATAGATGAATATAGCATTCTTTCTTTCTTGTATTTTTTTAATTTTTATATTTTTTTATTATTTTAACTTTTTATGATAATTCGTTTTTTTTTTCAAATTAATACATTTTTTAATTTTGTTTTTATTTTTTAATTTATAACAATAACAAATTAAAAACAAATAGGCATCTTTTATTCACATTTGATATTTTACTCTAAATTTGTATAGGGGAAATTAAAATAAATTTAATCTATATGAATTAATATTCATACACGCGGGAGACAGTTTTTTTTTTACTAAAATTAAAAAGTGTTAAAAAAGAGCATATCATACTTAAGCATAATTAAATTGTACAAGGGGCTTTCATACATTTTTCGTAGATGTACTTTGCAACTAATAATGTGGTGAGGTAATACATAGTCGAACTTGATCGACTATCACGTTGTATAACACGCTTTTATTTCTTAATCTTTGTATGGTAATTTTCAATTCTTCAAAAATTCTTTTAGTTTTGTATAAGATATTTTTCTTTTTAAATTATGTATGATATATTTTTTTCAAATTTATTTTTTAAATTTAATATAGACGCTATTTAATTTTAACATTTTTGTACAAGATGTTTTTATTTTTTAAACTTTGTATGATAGTTTGTTTTTTTTAATTTATTTTTTCAATTATAATATTTATTTTTAAATTTTTTGTATGGATTTTTTTTAATTTTTTGAATTCAGAATTTCACTCAACTCTAAAATTATACTTTTTTCGTCTTATACCCTGATTCTGTTATATAATATTATCGTCTTGTCTGAGAAAGAAATGTAGTCGACTTTATGATTCTAGAAGTCAATCGTCTTTTTTATTTGGTTCGTGTATAACATATTGTAACAAAAAGATACAGCAGTTGTTGAAATATTTGTACTTTTTTATTTGTTTAATTTTTTTATGCTGAATTTTTTTATTTCTTCTTTTCTATCTCCCGTATCTTTCTTGATCAATCGTCGGAGATCTGCCTCTTTTTGTTTTCTTCTATCACGCTTTTTCTTTTTTCTTCCGCTTTTTCTATTCTCTCTTTTCGTTTCAGTCCATCATGTGATCCGAAACCAGTATTTTTTGATGTCTTTACTTATTTACAATTGCGTACCGATTAAGGAGTTGAAAAACAGGAGTGATTAAATTTTATTGTAGCGAAACGGAATAGAACTTAATTTCAGTAAAAATTTAAAAAGAAAATAAAAGTAGTGTTTAAAATCGTAACATTGCCCCCTTCCCCCCTCTTAGTCGCTAATCTCCTGATAGAGTTCACTATTATACTTAGACAAAAGATTAACGTGCACTACTTTAGTTTTCTTGGTATTTCCTAGCTGAATCTTATGCATCTGATCAGATATTCTTTCAACATCTTTCGCAAGACCTATCCAATTTGACTTAAGTTCGAGAATAAAACCAAACACCATCGTCTGTATCGAATTTTATAGTATTTGACCGCATATCATACCTGATGTTCGCTGTCTCTGTTGCAATTTTAATATGCTGACGTGCCATAAGACGAATTTCTTGTAATTTACTTCTCAATTCATACACACTTTTAGCTTCATTCTGATTTTTTTGTTTGGGTTTGAAAACACCGAGTCTACAGGTAAACGAAGTTCACGACCAAAATTGAGCATAGTTGGAGTAAATGTAGAAGCTTCATGTTCGGCAAAGCGATATGCTAACAAAGCAAATGGTAGAAGTTGGTCCTAATTTCGCTGTTTGCGATCAACAAATTTCGCCAAATAGTCGAGCAACTTTCTATTGAAGCGTTCTACCATTCTATCAGATTTAGGGGAGTTGTTATAGTTTTTTCAATCCCAAGTATTTCTATATAGTTTTTGAATAAATCAGACTCGAAGTTTCTACCCTGATCTGAATGTAACACCAATGGGATACCAAACCTACAAAATACCATCGTAGTAAAGGGATCCAATACGTCTAAAGCTATTCTTTCAAAAGGCATTCCAACAATGCTATGTTGGAGCGGAACAATATTTCTTCTAGAAGGACCATAGAAAAATGACATTTACTGCACCATTCTATTCCAATAAAACCTGCGTTTTACTTTACTTAATGTTTTCTTTCGACCAAAATAACCGCCTGCGCTTGATTGGTAAAGTTGTTAATTACCACAGGTATTAGCTTTCTTGTAAGCACGATTAAAGTTAAAGCTGTATCTACCCGACGTTAAGTAATGGCATCATCTTCCACCTGCAACTGATGAAATATATGCCAGTATGCTTTTACATCTACGGATTCGCATTTAATTGATCTCTCACCTTTAACCACCCATTATCACATTTTCTTTAAGCAACTGTCGTAATTTTGAAGTTGAGCGAAATTTTCAGGAACTACCTGTACCGCCATAATGTATTTCGAATAATTTTTTTCTGCTCTTGTACAACTTTTACAGTTTAGGTACGGTCGACGAGAAAGAGCGTCTGCGTTACCATGGTTAATTCCCTTGAAATGCTGTATCTGCATGTTTTATTGTTGGAGACGTTCTAACCAACGAGCAATTTGGCCACCTAGCTCCTTGAAATTATAGAGCCATCTTAGAGATGCGTGATAAG
The DNA here is from genome assembly GCA_004302925.2 of Cochliomyia hominivorax. Classification (NCBI taxonomy): domain Eukaryota; kingdom Metazoa; phylum Arthropoda; class Insecta; order Diptera; family Calliphoridae; genus Cochliomyia; species Cochliomyia hominivorax. Next base: position 50,330,608 of record PYHX02000467.1, on the reverse strand, counting down.
TTCTAAGTAGAAAACTACGACCAAAAAGGTAGTGGTGAAAATGCTTAGTACCCAATACCACGGCAACAAGTTCTTTACGTGTCACACAGTAGTTTCGTTCAGCCTTTTGTAACGTTTTACTGAAGTATTCGATCACACGCTCCTGACCATTCTGCATTTGGTTCAGAATTGCACCTATTCCGCAGTTAGATGCATCTGTATTTAAAACGAAAAAATCTGTGCCACTGTTTCGTCTTTACTAAAATTTAGCAGACATAGTGGTAAATCATTCTGAGATAATACGAGAGTTGGGCCTAATACTATTCTCGATGGCAAAATAGCTTCGTAACAAGGTTCTAGAAAAATAGTATTAATTTATTTTTAAAAGCACGTTTCAAACTTACGTACATATCCGACTTTGGGGGAAGGGTAACGGATTCCATAAAATAAAAAAGTTGTTTGATGCCTGTTGCGGTAGGTATAATGGCACCGATACGTGTTCTAAATCGAGGCTCAAATCACCACTGTCGATAAAAGCTTTCTGACGGCGTAAGAAATCAAGGCCTAATAATGAGGGTATTGAATCGTTAACAACTAAAAATACATTGTTGCGGGGAAACACTGCAGCTTCGTTTTTGTGCAGGCGGTGGCACTAACTTAACGTTTACCAAAGAAGCAGATGCACCAGTGTCTACAATTATTTCATGAGGATGGTCTCCAATTCGTAACAAGGTTCTAGAAAAATAGTATTAATTTATTTTTAAAAGCACGTTTCAAACTTACGTACATATCCGACTTTGGGGGAAGGGTAACGGATTCCATAAAATAAACAAAGTTGTTTGATGCCTGTTGCGGTAGGTATAATGGCACCGATACGTGTTCTAAATCGAGGCTCAAATCACCACTGTCGATAAAAGCTTTCTGACGGCGTAAGAAATCAAGGCCTAATAATGAGGGTATTGAATCGTTAACAACTAAAAATTCATTGTTGCGGGGAAACACTGCAGCTTCGTTTTTGTGCAGGCGGTGGCACTAACTTAACGTTTACCAAAGAAGCAGATGCACCAGTGTCTACAATTATTTCATGAGGACGCGAGATTACAAGTTTCGTAGCTTCGATCTGTTTATTTGAGATTGCAAAACCTGAGTTGTTCTCAACGCTTCTCTAATACTTCTAGGTCGACTAGCTACCACCAATCCTTGAAGCTGAGTATCACGTAAGCCATCAATGAACTCTCTCTTGTTCTCTGCACACACTGCCTGAAACAATGATATCTATGCAAGCTATGTGCATCCAAAGGAAATATTTTACGCATTAATTGACGGACCTGTTCATTACTAGGAGTAGGATTACTAGGGATTGTACCATAAAACCGAAGTGCACGACCATAAACATGATTTGTTTTAAACAGATAAACATAATTAGAAAAAGCCATTGGTGGCATACTAGGCACTGCTGATGACAAACAATTTACACATTGATGCTGTACACAATGGTTATTTAATCTATTATGGGAAATATCAAAGTGTTGACGAAGTCTATTATGTTCACCGAGTCGGTTGTCTCTTAGAGATAAGTGCTTATGACAATTAATTGGTACACCTAAACTTGAAGAAGAATTATAGATAGCGCGTGACCTGTGCTTGTTTCACCTCACATAACCTAATAGTTATGTTACCGAATTTCTCTCATATTCCTAATCAGCTCATCATCACGTCGTCTTTGGCTTTCCATTATTTGATCTATAGTATCCTGCACCTTAATGATAGACGTTAAAAAACTAAATTTTTTTTTGCTTGACATGGTAAAGTTTTTCTACAGAATAATGATCTTTACCCCACACCTGACACCAATGTAACAAAAAATAAAGTTGTAGAAATATTCATTAAGATATCTCTTAAACTGCGGACTGCGCTATGAACAAGATTCAAAAGGCAATTATAAATGAAAGAATTCAATGAAATTTGGAAGGTAATTTGTTGCTTTCCTAAGCAGTTTCCTATTTTAAATTCGAAAAGTAACTAGATTTAGACAATCACAATATACATCCACACGTTCTTTATCGTTATAAAAATCATCGATATCGGATTAATAAAAAGTGATAGGCTAAAATATGCAAAATGTTTATTCTATATGACCTATGTCACATTTATGGTAAAAATGATTAAACTTGCCACGTACATTAATTTCAGTATAGGAATAAATTTTAAAAAAGTGAACTTTGTTAGAATAATTTATATACATTATATTATAAAATAAATTTTTTGCTTTCAAATTCATCTTCATTAAAATCAAAAGAAAAACATTCGAACATACACCGTGTATAAATTTTGAGTTATATAGAAAATGTGAATAAAAATAATTCCCATTATTTTTTCTTAATTTGTTATTGTTATAAATTACCAAATAAAAACATCTCATATAAAATTATAAAAAAATGTGTCATAGAAAATTAAAAAAATATAAATTTGGAAAAAATTATCATACAAATTAAAAAATAAAAACATCCAATACAAAATTTTAATACATAATTTTGTAAAAGAAATACAAAAATTAAAAAAAATAATTTTTAAGAACAAAATTGATAAAATATATTTTCTCACATCCAAAATTGAATCAATAAATTTTCTCCCATAAACAAAATTTAAAAATAATTTTCCTCCCATTCCCACCTCTAGCTCAGCCATTACCACATTTCCATATTTATTTTTTATCTTATATGGCTTTGACGATAATTAATCCTTTGTTGATAGATATGGTCTTGTTTTTAATTTATTAAAAGCTGCAATAACATAGGCGTTTGTAACTTAATTTGACTCCATTTTTGTTCTTTTTTAAAGATGTTATCAACCGATTAAAATAATTTCACTTTAGACATTTATATTTATATCTATTCTAATTTTTCTTCAAAGAAAGAGAAATTTTATTTTTCTAAATTGAGAAAAAAACTTAATACGCTTTTATAACTACATTTTTATTCATATGTTGATGGAAAAATATGTTCTCTTCTTAATTTTTTAATAGAATATTTAAGATTAATCATGATCATCATCAACAATGTATTCTTATTAACGTCAAACCTCATTCAAGGTTTTTTGCCAAAAATGTAAAAGTAATCATGTATATCAAACAAAAAAAATATATTATCAAATCAATTACCAATTTTAAATTAAAAAAAATAAAATTAAAAATTGTCTCCCGCGTGTATGCATTAATTGGTTTCATATTAAAAAATAAATAAATAAATCTTTGGTTTCAAAAAACATTCCATACAAATTAAAAAAAATAAGGAAAAAATTATCACACAAAGTGTAAAAATTAAAAATATCTATATAAAATTAAAAAACAGAAAAGTATCATATAAAGTAAAAAAATAAAAACATCAAAAAACATTCCATACAAAATTAAAAAAAAAAATAAGGAAAAAAAGTATCACACATATATTCGGCTGTGCCGAATCTTAAATACCCTCCACCACGAATATTATGCCAAAATTAGCATGAGTTGAAGAAATTACACTAACAACTTATTCGCTCATTTGTTTAAACGACAAACTTCAGTAAATTATCTCAAAAATTGCGGCCCGTATGACATACACAGTTTAGGGTGTATCAAAATTTTGCATATTATAGCCTATAAATTTTTTCTGTTAATCAGATTTTGATGATCATGTGCATAATGATGGAGCACGTATAATTGTATGTTAAAATTAATGTTTTCTTTAAGTCCAATTATATTTTTTAGAAGAAATTAGAAGAGTTCTTTTTCGTAATTTTGGTGTTGTTTCAGATATCGGTCTATAACTTCCGTGCCTATAAACCGATATATCTATGTTTTAAAAAGCAAACTGCTTAGGACAATAACAAACGATGTAACCAAATTTCATTGAATTTGGACAATTATTCTAGGCGTGAGAATGTTTCCACAGACTGACAGACGGACAGAGCTAAATCGACTCAGATTTTGATTTGATGCAAAAATATATACATTGTAAGGTCTGAGATTATTCCTTCTTGGCGTTACACACGGAATGACAAAGTTTATATACCCTTTATCTCCACTTATGGTGGTGGAGGGTATAAAAATAAATTTGAAGAAACAAAATTGATAAAATAAATTTGGTCCCATACAAAGTTGATAAAAGACCACTTTCTGTGCTCAAAGGTATAAATAAATATACTACTTACCATTAACAGTTCGTTGCAATGTTGAATTAATGGACCTGAATCTTCAATTACAAATGTAAGATTAAATAAAATTTTCAGCTGTTCGTAAAGTAGAATCCTATTATTTTCATATTAAGCTGCTAAATCTGTCCAGTCTATATCGAAAAAAATATATATCGCGAAATGTAACAAAATCTCCATAAGTGTGTCTGTTTTACAAGGTGATAGCCGTACAAAAGAAATGTCATTATTTTCTATTCAAGAATTTTCAAAAGTTGAAACTACATTATTATATTTTGAAATTGCATTAATTTCTTCAATTATTGAGGCTAGACAAGTTTTGCAAATCGAAAGGGTATTTTTATATCGATCCCGAAGCTTATCTTTATTAATAGATTTTTTATAACTTTTCTGTTCCTACTCTTCTGCTCCTACACTCTTAATTTGTTAACCAATTATCAAATTTAGCTGTATCAGTATTTTGGCAACTACCCGTATCCGATCTAATTGCGATATTAGTAAAATATCATTTCAACGATAACATTATTTTGCAAAATAAGCGTCTGGACATTTGCAAGTTGTAATGCAACGTGTTACAAAAATTTTTTGCAGATAAATATTTGATTGACAAGTCAGTTTAAATTGCGTGCTCGTACATTGAAGTTATATTTCAATTAATAAATTAATTTAATTAATGTAGATTTTAATCATACTTAAACAAATTTTTGTTTTAATATGTGCTGTCGAAGCACCCTAATAGTTTTTTAATTAAATAATGGAAAAGTCTTTCACTGGCACCAGAGCAGCACCCACTTACAAGACAGTGGTGTCTTGAATATTAAGAGAAATAAAAAATTATCAAATAATAAATAAGTTTAAAATAAAAAAGGAAATCCCAAGTGTTGGTTTCCGTGGCCAAAGTTTTTTTAATATTAAACAAAAAGTTTATTTAAAGAAAAAGTATAAATAATTAAATTTAACTAAATTATAAAAAAATGCTTTAAATTTATTGGAAAAAAGAATTAGATGATGAAAGAAAAATCAAAATTATAAGCAAATTTAAGAAAGTAGAAGTGGTGAGTCTTTTTACTACTATGGTTATTCTTATTAGTGTGACAATGGAAGATATGAAAATCAATTTGACGACTCTCATAGGAGCCGTCAGTTGCCTTTTGGAACAATTTAAAGGAGTCGAACATAGTAAAGGAAAAAAGAACAATCTTTTAACTTATCTGAATTAAGTAGGATACCAGAACAATTAGAAGACAAGATGTAGATGAAACTGAAGCAAACGAATCAATTTTACAGTACCAAGTACGAAAGAAGAACTAAAATCAATTTGCAGGCATTCTGTTAGTTTTAAAGAATTGCATTTTTTCGATGGTAATCCCTTACATTATCTTTCGTGGGTTCACTCAGTGTAAATGACTTAATAATTTTAAGATTGTAAAGGACAAACCAAACTTACCATCATGCAATATATTTAACAAAAGGAACGTGGGAAAAGCCTATGCAGAATTAGTACCCTATAACTTATTCGGAAGGAAGTGAAAAAATACTATTGATTTACTATAGAGGCAAAAGAGATGTTAGACATTTTAACATCTAATCAACCAGCTACAACTACTACTCTGCTGTTTATCATTAAATCATTATTTTAAATAAGCTAGCGAAGAATCTATAACTGTTTTCATAACAACCCACAGGAATAGAGCATTGGATATAGTTGTTCGGGGTCTTACTCCTAAGATTTATCAAATGGTAATAATTCAACGTTGTAAAACATTATCCAAAAGCGTATTCTGCTACAAAATCTCAGCATGAAGAATAACATGCGCATAATTTCACAAAGGCCATCTAATCCTTACTACAGTAATAACCCAACCCTAACTGTCTATATTGTAACTGGCAACAAAAAGCTGTTAGTCCTCAACATAACAATAATCAAAGACCTGTATATTATCCTCAAACACATCAGGTTAAACCAGATTTATTTAGAATAACAGTCTCCAGAAGTTGAAATAACTTATCAGAGGAAGGCCATCAACTTTGCCTTACGTAGAATACGTTACGCCTCAGAATAAAATATTTCAATACACAAAAATTTTTGCAACACCAACCTTTCCGCCGAAAGTATGGAATATTTAATACAATCATATTTTAGGTGACAATCTGTCCAAAAAAAGAGAACAAATTGATGGTATAATTGAGAAATACAATTCTTTATTTGGGCCACTTTATGATAAGCAAGCTGCTGTGACAACTGTACAAGCTGAAATAAAAACAAAAACGTCTGATCCTATTTACTCGAAACTTATCCAACTGCAATGATAGATGAAGTAGAGAGACAAATTAATGAACTATTATTAGAAGGAATAATTCAACCTTTAAAATACCTTATAATTGTCCTATATGTGTACTGCCAAAAAACCAAAACCTAATACCAGATATTAATGCCACGTTTGCCAGTCTAGGAAACGCCAAAATTTTCACCACAATTGATTTAACCTCTGATTTTCACCAAATTCCAATAAAACCTTCAGATATTCTCAACTATGAATAAAAAATATGAATTTCTCCGCTTACCCTTTGGACTGAAAATGCTCCATTGATATTTCAAAAAAAGATGGAAGAGTTCGAATAGAAGAGTATAATCACGAATAAATTTACAAATCTGGTAGGTCAAATTATGTGGCAGATGCTATCTTAAGGTCCAATGAAACCTTCAGATATTCTCAACTATGAATAAAAAATACGAATTTCTCCGCTTACCCTTTGGACTGAAAATGCTCCATTGATATTTCAAAAAAAGATGGAAGAGTTCGAATAGAAGAGTATAATCACGAATAAATTTACAAATCTGGTAGGTCAAATTATGTGGCAGATGCTATCTTAAGGTCAAAGATGGATCTCTTATGGAAATGGAATTTAAGGAGATTGAAATAGATGATTTTATTTGAAAAATTGCAAACAGCTTCTAAATTTTACTACATTTAGTTATCAGAACTAACTAAAGATGAAAGTCTTGACTATGAACAGTGTCTTTCTGAAAATATACGACGCCGTATCAGTCTATATAAAAAATGTTTAGACGAACCGTTGAATGAACACCGGTTATAAATCAAATAAGAAAATATTATTTATAAACAAGTAAGAATGCTATATTCGGCTATGCCGAATCTTAAATACCCTCCACCACAAATTCGTGTAAAGTTAATACGTTAGGTTCCATAGACACACATATACTCACAAATGTATATAACACAGAAATACTTAATTAGTCATAAAATTAGTTACAATTTAAGCTATAAAATTTTTCTACTAACTACCTTTTTTCTACCAATTTTCATTGAGCTCTGTTAATTTTTGCGGATGTGAGCAGACAAAGAGATTGACGAAAATCGATTGAGATTTTGACTTGATGCAAGAATATATACATTATGGGGTCTGAAATAATTCATTCTTAGCGTTACACACAGAATGACAAAGTTAATATTCTCTCTCTACCACTTGTACTGTGGAGCGTATAAAAACAAAAAATATGCTTGTTATAAGCTCAAAACTATTTTCCGGGAAGGGGTTTTATATGTAGCTCCCATATAAGACCCCTTCCCGAAGTTTGGACCAAGATTGTTCATATTTATAATATACTTTTATTATAGTTAGAAAAATCATTGTGCTAAATTTTAATGGAATTAATCTTTATTTAAATGTTTTATAAACTCTAATCCGTTTTCCGGAAAATCCCGTTATAAGGGAGCTATAGGAAAATTTGGACCGATACAGGGCAAATTAATATAATATCTTCAGAACAGCTAGCAAAATAATTGTGTCGACTTTCAGTAGAATTGGTCTTTATTTACTCGGGAAGGGGCGTTATAATGGAGCTATATCATAATATGGACCCACAATACAATAGAATTGGTTCAAATCTAAAAGTATTATAAGCTGTAAATCATATTCCGGGAAGGGGCCTTATATGGGAGCTATATCAAAATATGGACCCATTTTAATAAAGTTTACAACATATATTTAAAAAAAGCTAGAAAATTAGTTGTGCCAAATTTCAATAGAATTGGTTCAAATTTAAGAGTTTTATAAGCTATAAATCATATTCCGGGAAGAGACCTTATATGGGAGCTATATCAAAATATGGACCCATGTAAATAAAATTTATAGTATATATTTAAAATAATTTAGAGATTAATTGTGCCAAATTTCAAAAGAATTGGTTCAAATTAAAGAGTTTTATGAGCTATAAATCACATTCCGGGAAGGGGCCTTATATGGGAGCTATATCAAAATACGGACCCATGTGAATAAAATTTATAGTATATATTTAAAATAATTTAGAGATTAATTGTGCCAAATTTCAATAGAATTGGTTCCAATTTAAGAGTTTTATGAGCTATAAATCAAATTCCGGGAAGGGGCCTTATATAGGAGCTATATCAAAATATAGATCCATATTAATAAAATTCACAATATATATTTAAAATAGTTGAAACAATAATTGTGCCAAATTTCAAAAGAATTAGTTCAAATTTAAAAGTTTTATAAGCTATAAATCATATTCCGGGAAAGTCCTTATATGGGAGCTATATCAAAATATGGACCCATCTTAATATAATTTATAACATATATTTAAAATAGCTAGGAAATTAGTTGTGCCAAATTTCAAAAGAATTGGTTCAAATTTAAGAGTTTTATGAGCTATAAATCACATTCCGGGAAGGGGCCTTATATGGGAGTCATATCAAAATACGGACCCATATGAATAAAATTTATAGTATATATTTAAAATAATTAAGAGATTAATTGTGCCAAATTTCAAAAGAATTGGTTCAAATTAAAGAGTTTTATGAGCTATAAATCACATTCCGGGAAGGGGCCTTATATGGGAGCTATATCAAAATACGGACCCATGTGAATAAAATTTATAGTATATATTTAAAATGGTTAAAAAATTATTTGTGCCAAATTTCAATAGAATTGGTTCCAATTTAAGAGTTTTATGAGCTATAAATCAAATTCCGGGAAGGGGCCTTATATGGGAGCTATATCAAAATATGGATCCATATTAATAAAATTCACAATATATATTTAAAATAGTTGAAACAATAATTGTGCCAAATTTCAAAAGAATTAGTTCAAATTTAAAAGTTTTATAAGCTATAAATCATATTCCGGGAAAGTCCTTATATGGGAGCTATATCAAAATATGGACCCATCTTAATATAATTTATAAAATATATTTAAAATAGCTAGGAAATTAGTTGTGCCAAATTTCAAAAGAATTGGTTCAAATTTAAGAGTTTTATGAGCTATAAATCACATTCCGGGAAGGGGCCTTATATGGGAGCTATATCAAAATACGGACCCATGTGAATAAAATTTATAGTATATATTTAAAATAGTTAAGCAATTATTTGTGCCAAATTTCAATAGAATTGGTTGCAATTTAAGAGTTTTATGAGCTATAAATCATATTCTGGGAAATGGCGTTATATGGGAGCTATATCAAAATATGGACCAATGTTAATAAAATTTATAACATATATTAACAATGGTTTAAAAATTAGTTATGACAAATTTCAGTAAATTATCTTAAAAATTGCGGTCCATATGGCACAAAGAGTTTGGGGTGTATCAAAATTTTGCATATTATAGCCTATAACTTTTTTCCGGTTAATCAGATTTTGATAATTTTTGGCACGATGATGAAGCACGTGTAATTGTATGCTAAAATTAATTTTTTGTTTAAGTCCAATTACATTTTTAGAAGAAATTAGAAGAGTTCATTTTTGAAATTTTGAGGTTGTTTCAGATATCGGTCTATAACTTCCTTGCTTATAAACCGATATAGCTGGTTTTAAATATCAAACTGCTTAGGACAATAACAAACAATGTGGCCAAGTTTTATTGAATTCGGTCAATTATTCTAGGCGTGAGAATGTTTCCAACAGACAGACAGACGGACAGACGGACATAGCTAAATCGACTCAGTTTTTGATTTGATGCAATAATATATATACATTGTTGGGTCTGAGATGATTCCTTCTTGGCGTTACATACAGAATGACAAACTTAATATACCCTCACCACTTGTGGTGGTGGAGGGTATAAAAATGAGCGTTGAACCGTAGTAGATTGGAAGACAGTAATTTTTAAAGTCAGATGAAAAATAAATTATAATCTTGTGGAAGGAATGTAAGGTAAGGATTATTATCTCTTTATTTTGTAAAAAATAAAATTAGTTTATTGAAATGGAGTCATGATTCAGCAAGAGAATTTTTTCAGAACGCTTTGAGCCTTCTGAAAAAATTTTAAAAAATTGATCAAGTTTTCGCTCGCTTCGGAGTCTTTTCTTCGTCCGTCCGTCTGGATGGCTGGCTGTCCATGTTGATTTTGTAAACAAAATGCTGGTAACAATTTATATATATATATATATATATATATATATATATATATATATATATATATATATATATATATATATATATATATATATATATATATATATATATATATATATATATATATATATATATATTGATGAAATTTAACACGTGTCTAAGGACGATGCGAGTTGAAATTGGTGATGATGAGTCCACTAGCCCCCATACAAATGTTCCTCCTGAAAGAGATTGTAAGATCATAATAGTTCTGAATATAAAACGATTTTAACCAAATTTTGCATAAATAAGTCTAATGACATTCTAAAACAATGTGCCAAATTTTTCGAGGATCATTCAATTATTCTCATAGGTCCCATTAAACCCCTCTTAAGAAATTTGAATGAAATCACTTAGAAGCGAAATCGATGTATGGCCCGTAATTTCCTCCAGTTCCGTATTTCTTCGAGATAAAGTCCTTTAAAACGAACAAATCCTACATGAACCATTATATACTGCATTCTTAAGCACAAATTAGAAAATATGTTTATATATTTTAATCATTAATGTTTGGTAGCAACAATTAATAACCACTAATGTGGTGTTGGGTAATGGGCTTGGCCGACTGTAATTTTTACTTTTTAATTTTGAGAAAATAACTAATACAGTTGAATTTTAAGGTTAGCATTAGTGATTTTTATGATTATATTTTAAAATTATTATTATGATTAAATTTTAAGTCTAGTATTGATGAAGAAAATCAACAATAGTTTAGTTTTAAAAATAATGAATTAATGGTTTTAAAAATTTCAATAAGTAAAATCTCTAGCGAACCAAAATTAATTCTTAATTCACCACCAAAGTGGTGTTGGGCATTATCTCAGACTCCATAATATATATGAGTCGATTGAGCTATGTCCGTCTGTCTCTTGGAAACATTCTCACGCCTAAAATAATTATTCAAATTTAATGAAATTTAACCAAATTGTTTGTTATTGTTCTAAGCAGTTTACTATATAAACCAGCTATATTGGTTCATTGAAAAAAGGTAGAGACCGATAATTGAGACACCTCTTAATTCTGGAAGAAAACTTTTTTAATTATTTCAATAAAATTTAATTATGATATACAGTTATATATAGGTTGCAATTTTTAAGATAATTTTCTGAAATTTGCCATATATGATATGGTACAAAAATAAACCCAAAGAAACTAGATTCTGCCGGAGTCATTATTTGACCTAGTGACCATATAATGTCCTTTCCAGGAATTTGGTTTATTTCTCATAAAACTCTTAAATATGAACATATTCTATTGAAATTTATCACAATTAATTTCAAATTAATCGTTTGGAAATAATTCAAATCCATTAATTTTTTCCCCTCCTGAATGTTCGTAAATTGATTTGAACAATATCGGTCCATATTATAGCTTCGTTGTAACATCCTTTTCCGGAAAACGGGTTTGCGATTATAAAACACTTAAATAAAAACCAATTGTATTGAATTATGGCACATAAAATTTGAGCCCATAAAACTAGTAAAAAAAGAGCAATTCCTTTGAAATTTAACACAATTACTTTTCTAACAATCATTACTATATATTATTAATATGGCCAATCTCGTTCCATACTTTACTATAGCACCCATATAAGTTCCATTCCCGGAAAGCAATTTTACTGTAATTCGGTTCAATTATTTTTCTAAATGTCTTGGATATATGTTATTAATCAAACCAATATCGGTCCATATTTGGTATAGCTCCCATATAACACCCCTTCACAAAAAAAATTGTATTAAATTCGATCTATTTTTTTATATTTAACATATGAAACTAGTTTGACAATCCCACTTCCCGTAACAGGGTTTGAAGCTTAAAAGGTTTTGAAATATGAACTAATTTCATGGAAATTAAGACAACTAGATAATTGTCTTCAATATATGTATGTAGGAGAATTTTTAATTTAACATTAAATTTAAAAAATGGGCCATTAAACAAAACTGTTTTAATCTAGTGGGATACAAATCTTGGGTTTGCCGACACATTCCCCATATTTGAATCCCTCGAAGAACTGCTATGTGCTTTTAAAAGAGAGAGGTTTAGTACGACGCTTCAGAAGCAATGTGGAGCTGATAAACTGACTGAAATCTCTGTCTTAAACGATGCCTATTCTAAGGAATATAATTTATGTCCAAAAAGTGCCCTCAGTTCAAAAGAAACGAAAGATATCAAACTAAATGTTTAAAGTTAATTAAGTTTTGAACAGTTTAATTTTAAGTTCGCATTGTTTTTATTGTATTACAATTAACAGGAAAAGATAAATTCATTTTTGTTTCCATTTTTTGATAATAGGTACATTAAAAATAGCAAATGAAAGACAAATTTTTTATTAATTCATATAAGGAGAAGATATAAGACAGTGAATAGATAAGTATCACTATTTTTTTTACCATCCACCACCACAAGTGGTAAACTTTGTCATTCCATGCGCATCGCTAAGAAGAATCATTTCAGACCCCAAAATGTATATATCTTTGCATCAAATCAAAAACTGAGTCGATTAAGTCTGTCTGTCTGCTGTTGGCACGTTCAGATCCACAATAATTGAAGTAGCTCAGTGAAATTTGGCCTAAATATTTTTTATAGTACTGAGAAGTTTCCTATTTAAAACTACCAAAATCGATTTGCTTGAATTTAGAAGTTGCCTACATCTGGGCAACTTCTAAGTTCAAGCGTGTAACTTTCATAAAATTATCAATTAGAAATCGACAAATTAGAATAAAATTTTGCTATTCGCTAAGAAAGTTTGAGAGTGTATGTACAAAACATATCGTAGATTCGGCATTGCCGTAGATTCTTACTTGTTAATAATTTATAACAAAGATATTTTATATAAAAAGTTAAAAATTTTATGTGAATTTAATGGTTTGACATTCTTTGAACACAAAAAAAACATTGAAAAATATTTAGTTCTTGTAAATAATACTACACTCAAAAAATTATGTAGGTAAAATCAACAGAAAATTACATTAAAAACAAATGAAAATTCTTAAAAAATGCTTACCGCTTACATTTTCAATTAAAACAAATAAATTTGTAACTTATTTTTAAATGTTATTTTTTATTTGAGTAAGTTAAAGTAAACAACTGCTGATTACTGTTCAGTAGTAGTTCAGTTCTATTTTTTAATCCTATTTGGCATTTTTTATCCCCTTTCTCTTGTTATACATACATTTTTTGTAACTTCTTACTCTTGTAATTCCCAAATGTACGGTACGTACTAATTTTGATAAAAATAAAACCCAAGAAAAAGTTATTTAAACTCTTTTTTTATATTTTCGAGAAAACTTTTTCAAGAAAAAAATTTTTGGTCCTTAGCCGGATATTAATTAAACCCACGTTCTTGAAATATTTTTTAAGAAAATATTTTATTTCCAGTTGGATTCCCGTGGACATCCCTTTCCCAAACTCCAGGATCCCTATACCATCGGATTTTTATTTAAATCACCCCCATTTCCCAAACACTTAATAAAAAGGTAAGTTGTTTGAATTTAAAAAAGTGAGAGTGAAAAAACAAAATAAAAAAAGTGAAAAACTACCAACAAACAAAGTGCTAACAACACAAAATGTCGTCGGCGAAACACAAGAAGAAAAATTGTGCTTTCTCTTTACCCTAACGTTTTTTATTACTATTCGCGAGTGCTGATTTTTCTCCTATTTTTACTCTCTTAATAAAGTGTTAAAGTAAAAGATTTTTTCCCCTTTTTTGATTTAATTTTTTATCCAATATTTTTTATTTTATTAAAAGATAAGTGATCTTTTATTTTAAAGTGCTTTTCGTTGTTTTTTATCCCTTTTTTATTTATTCTCTGTTAACTCCGCTATTAACATACAGCTTTTAAATTTACACTTTTATTTTTAATGAAAATAGCACAAAGAATTAATAAAATAATATTTACTTGTTTAGTATTGGGGTTTCTAGTGGCTAACGTGTTTTTAATAAAAATAAAAACAAAAACAATATAACTCTGTTGTGTTTTTTCTTACAACACATATACACTAGTGCGGTATAATTTTGAATAAACGAATAAACCGGTTACTCCTAATTTTTTATTTTATAAAGTTCATGTTACTCGATTAAATAAAAAGAAAAAATAAATTAAAAAAAATTATTATTACAATTAACCTCAAAATTAACCTTTTACCTGAACTAGTGTATTATGCTTTTTTAACTGCGAAAATGATATAATTAATAGTTTTTTATTAAAAATAAATTTAACCCTACTTTGTCAAGTTTTCTGTTATTAACCCCCGTATTTTGAGAAAAACGACTTAGTGAACAAAATATAAGATCACTTTCGCTATAAATACTCTATTTTTTAAATTATACTTTTTATTTGTAAAATATTTATTATTTTTTTAACTTTCTTGGGATAATACAATTATATTTAAATTGTATTTCGTGAATCGTGATAAATTTCGACATCCCTTTTTGAGTTAAAACAAGTTTAGCCCCTTTTTTCAAATGTTTTTATTTTTTACACATTTTCATTTGCTTTTACCAAAATTAAACAATATAAATTGAGATCAAACATGGATCTATCGGATTTGATTCGTAATACTGATCGTTTAGCAGAATATTTTGTTGAGTGAGGCTGAACAAAAAAAGAAGAGAAAATCGAAGTAAAGTCCCAGTATATGGGCTCATATAGTACTAACACCAGAGGTGTATCGTCAATTACGGCCCATATGAACCATTTAAAATCAGTAGCTCAGGCTGAAAATTCAATTTCTTTTTTATGGTGACTATAAGGCTCTCTTTTCGAGATATGTTCTCTGTGTTGTATGGTAATAACCCCATAGTTAACTAACGTTAACTATGCAATTGCATGGAGTTAGTTAGTTACAGATACGAGAACAAAGGGGCTCCAATTAAGGAACAGCTTCGGACACTTTTGAGTATTAAACCCTTAACTCAGGAAAACGGTCCGAGTATAAAAAGTTTACAACGAACTTAAAATTATTGTATTACGAATCTTTCTCCACTCGAATTGACCCCCAAGCATTCTATCACGTCATGTTAGTTTGTATTTGCGCAAAATGTTACCCGAAAACACTCTGAGTCTTTGATATGGATGCCTTCTTGACTGCTCATTTAAAGACTCTTAAATTAATTTCGGACATACGGCAGTCTCAAAAAGTTCAAACCCCGAACAAAAATTACAGTTTGTCGTTGTTTTATGTGTCAAAGATCACATCCCCTTAGACTTTGTCCATCTTTTTTGAGTCAGAGTGTTGATGAGAGGTTGTCTACAGTGTAAAGACGTAGATGTTGTTCTAATTGTCTGGCGACATCTCACGAATACATAACTGTAAGGGTATTCATGTTTGTTCTCTTTGTAAACAAAAACGTTACTCTTTGCTATAAAGAGATTTGAGGTCACAGGGACATGATCCCAGGGTAGCATTAAACCAGCTCTCTATAGCTTCGAATTTTGCTAATACCCAGCAGCCCATTTCGAGTAAATACTCAGAAAACAATCAAAACCATATTAATTTTAACACTTCAACATCCACAGGTGCTTATAATACCCATACTTACTCAGCACATCTGTACACAAACCCCCATTCTTTAGTCCTCTTAGGCTCGACTCTTTGTATAGTCCATATTAATGATATCAGATGCGCTACTTGAGCGCTAGTTGACCGCGGTTCGCAAGGTACCATTCTTTCAAAGAGGTTACAAAAGAAACATGCAATTTCTACATTTTCAGTGCCAACAACTAACGTTACTAGCATGATGGATTGTTTTGCTGGAAAATCTTCAATCATGTGCATTTTAACTGTCGGATTACCGACAGAAAATTACTGCATATGTTGTTGAAAAAATCACCGGACGGTTGCCCTCGTGCTCTTTGAAAGATATTGTAACCTTAAATTATGGATATATTTTTTGGAAGAAATGTATGAAATGTCAACCTGATCGCCAAAAGAATAGTGGATAGTAACTGGCGAAATTCTTTAATCTGAACCCCTACTCTCTTTCGCAAACTTTTGCACCCAAATGGAGTTAAATAATCAACTCACTGGGTTCTGCGAACTTGATGAAGTTCCACAAGCCACCCATTTTTCAGAAACTGAAGAATATTGCGAAGAGCTTTACTGATCCACCACATATTGAAACCCCGATGGTCTTTATGTTATTTCAATACTTCAGATCGGAATTTCTAAACGAATTTACTTTATGAGATTCTCTTAAAGAACTCCGAGTTAAAATTACATTATGATAATGTGATTGGGGAATATTTTGAAATGGGACATATAAGAGTAGTTGAACCCCAAAGCGAAAATTCGACCACTTATTATTTACCCCATCACGCCGTATTTAAACCCGATAGCGTGACTACTGAACTCAGAGAAGTATTTAACGCCTCTAACCCTTCATCAAACGGCGTCAGTTTGAATAACATTTTATACCTCGGTCCAGTATTACAGGCACACCTTTGGGTCGTAATTCTGAAATGGCAACTTTTCAAATATATTTTCAATGCGGACATTGAGAGGATGTATTGCCAAATATGGATTCATCCCGATCAAACAAAATTCCAAAGAATATTGTATCGATCGGAGTGAATTGTGCACCGTATTTAACGCTTTGAACCCTTTTACAATTGGCGAACGATTTTGAAACCCGGAGTCCTGCGGCGTCGGAAATTTTGAAAACTCAGACGTATGTCGATGATGTACTAGCTGGCTCTTATGAGCTCGTAGACGCTTTAAGAAGAAGTAATGAACTCACCCATGTTCTTGATTCAGCTGGTTTCATTTTGAGAAAATGGGCAGCTAATTATAAACGTCTCCTAGAAGATTTACCCCGTGCAAATCTGCTTAATGCAGATTTCTTAAAACTTTCAGACGCCAGCAATGCGAAAACTTTAGGCTTGCGATGGAATGCAAATAGTGATAGCTTCGCAGCCTAGAAGAAATACACTAACGAAACGAGCAGTCTTGTCCAAAATTGCTAAGCTTTTCGATCCAGCCGGTTGGCTATCACCAAAGATCATTGTAGCAAAAATTATCATGCAGCAAATTTGGAAAGATAAGACTGATCGGGATGAGAACTTGAAACCCTTAACTCTTATTCAGTGGCAATCTTTTATGAATGATTACCCCAATATTGAGAAAATTAACATTCTAAGATGGGTTAATTTTCTCCCCGAATATGATATTGAATTTCATGCCTTTTGTGATGCTTTAGGAAAGGCATATGATACAGCGCTTTATTTACGAAATGTATCCCCAGGCAACATCACTACCTATTTACTTACATCTAAGACGAAAGTAGCGCCTGTAAAGTCTGAAACATTACCCCGTTTAGAATTCTGTGGAGCGGTTTTGATGGCAAAAGTAGTAAATTTTAGAAACCGACCGCAAAGAATTTTTAACCCAATTGAAAAGGAGAGTTTTGGTACGAAATATGGGCGGCTTATGGGAAACCGGCTTAAAGAGTGTTAAAACTCATTTAAGTAAAATTTTTGGAGTTCAGAAATTTACATTTGAGGAATTTACAACTATGCTGACCCGTATTGAAGCATGCCTAAATTAAAGTCCCTGCTATGCTACGAGTGAAGATCCGAATGATTTAGTTCCCTTAAACTCAGGTCATTTTCTAATAGGAGCACCTCTTCTTTACCTTAGGTTATAGAGAAGACCCACGTGAGAATAGCTTAGGCATTTTTACCCACCCAATAGTGATGCTTGTTCTCTTACCCAAAGAAACAAACTAATTCTTCTGTCTTTTTTATATTTTTTACCCCTTTTTCATAGAAAAATGTCATCTGTGCCGCGCCGCTTGGAAGTACACCGCACACCCGTTGAGGCTTCATCAGGATCCCCGTGACGAGGGCCTGAGGGATTGTCGGCTGTGTAAAAACAAAGACGCTTTGAGAAAATGCCCGAAATTTCGAAAAATGTCGGTGGGGGAACGGTAGGAAACGGTGGGAAACGGTGAAATTACTGTTGTTGCTTCAATTGCTCACTCTCACATGAAGGACAAATGTTCTTCACGTGAGAGGCACAGCGTGTCTATGTCGGAGAACCTCCACAGGCACAAAATGACAGCAAAACGTGGTAACTCCAATTTGAAAAAAGTTTTTATATTTTCGAGAAAAATATTTCAAGAAAACAATTATTTTTTAACTGACATTTTCAATGTTTTTTTCATTTATTTTAACTGTAGAAAATATAACCACATAAACAGCAGAAATTATTGTTTTCTTTATTTACTAGAACTAATATTATTTACCCTCCAAAAATTATAAGTAAGATGAATTGAATTTCTATATTTATTTATTGCTATCAATATTGCAAATAAGTGTAAAATATTGCATTTATAAGTATATATTTATACATTTCAAATAAATAAACGAAAACATTCATATTATACCTTAAAGTACACATAATCTCGGCTTGCGGATGACTGGACATGCCTTTATTCTTTTTTCTTAATTTCTGCACAAGGAATTGAAGTTTCGAGTTCTATAAAAATAGTAATTAAATGTTTTACATACTTTTTTAATGTATACATATATGTATATCTTACCAATTCTTTTGAAGCAACTATTCTTTCACAAAAGTTGAAAACAAATTTATTCGAAAAACAACTATAATATCATTTATTTTCAACTTTACTGAAAACTTTTTAAATAAACTACAAACAGTAAATGTAAAAATGTTTAATGTGTAGAGATTATTAGGGAGAATAAGTCTCATCCAAACTGGATTGTTCATGGTCGTGATGTTTGCAGTTCTTGCAGACGTAAAGAACTTCAAAACAAAATAGAATACTTAATAAACAGATATAATTTATTATTTAAGATCTTAAAATAATTAAAAAATATAGTTTTATTTTTAAGTAAAATTTATAAATAAAAATTTTATTGCAACATGAATCAAATTTACTTCAGCATAGGAGGAAATTGAAATCTACCATTTACAGATATTTCACTTTTCTTCTTTTTGTACGATAATTTTGTTAATATTCTCCTAGACAAATTTGTTAAATTTTATTAAAAGAAAAATCTTTACATTTTAAGTAAATAAAAATACAACAACAAATGCCACAAACATTGATTCATTTTTTTGTTGTATATAACTGTTTAAGAATCTCGATTTAAGAATAAAATAAATGTTTTAATTGGAGGTCGGCGTTCAGAGCAAAATAATTCGTAATTCGTTTATCTAAACGGCCTTCTATTCGAATCGTGTAAATTGATTAATTAAATTATTATGATCTGGTATTAAATCAAAGGATAGAAAGAACTGACCGCTATCAAAGAGCACTTTTGTAATTGTTTCACCACTTCCTAATGATACAAAGTCAATAGTGCTAATTCCACTGGTCTGAATTGGAGGAGATTTAAATAAATACAATTCACTTTTCATTCATTCTAAAATTTCATTCAAAAATATTTTTTAAGTTGTTTCCTCTACTACAACGCTTTAATTTAGTAAATGCTATGTTTTGTATGCTTCCCTTTTCCTTTCTGCATTGTTTCTATCAAAAAAATATTTGAAGCTTGTTTCTCTTGGTATAATACTATTATAATTAATTTCCATCAAAATCCATTTCTTATGTTACAATTGAGTGAAAAAACCCAAATTAAATAAATATTATTTGAAAAAATTATTAACCCCCGATGTTATATTTATTTTCGAGAAAAATATTTCAAGAAAACATATTTTGATCCGTTCTTAAAATATTTTTTAAGAAAATATATTTTTTTCGATTGGGTTTCCAATATTTACAGCCATCCCATCCAGCTCAAAAAAAGTGAAAAACACCAAAAAAAGTGCTAGAAAAACAAAGCGCCGTCGTCAAAACATAAAAAGAAAAATTCGAATATTTTTTTTGTTTGAAAATATATTCACCAAGTGTTTTTATTCATTATTCGCGTGCGTCATTTTTTACTTTTTTACTCTTAAAAAGTAGTCAAAACCAAAAATTTCAACCCTTATTTTAAAATTTAATTTAACTCAGTGTTCCGTGTGGAGTCTTCCAATTTCACTCCCATCGGACGATGCAATCGGTGGAATAAATACTGACAAGTCTGGAGAACCAGAATAACGGTCTCATTATCGGTAAGTGGAAGCTACTATTTTCAATGGCCTGTAAAGAGACACAAGGAAGAGACTTCAAGTTCGCTGCAGACCAAAAGCCTCTGGATAAACATGACTCGATGGGAAGGGGTTAGATGAAGCTTAAACTAATGATTCTGAACTCTTTTAGTGACGGCGATCTGACGGTGGTCAAGGTGGAGATGGGTGACGGCAGAGCCTCTACATACATGCTCTACGATGCGACGAATTCCCCGGGTGTAAAGACACAAAGTCTGGTAAATATGGCTAATGCGCATCACTACCAATGAGGAAACGAGGATGTGAAAAAGAGAGGTGAGTTGGTTTTTGATTATAATAATAGGGGCAATTAGCCTACCTTTAGGACAAAGATAGATATAACTCTGGCTAACCTCGTCGGGTATTATGTTTAGGCAGGGTATCCGTTTCCTGATCATAGTAGGATATCTTTCGAGGTGGATTTTTGGAGATCGAGTAGGGAAACCTTTCGTAATAGGAGGAAAGCAGATTGGTCTTCATGAAGGAGAAGGGTACTGGACACATGTGGAAATATTAATCCTGCGTGTTTCTCAGGGGATAATATTGATAGGACTGTTGAGGCGTTAACTAGGATGATTGTGGGGAGTTTTGAACTCTCCTGTCCTATTGTCTATCCATTGGTGGACGGCGCAACTTATGGAGCAACGGTCTACGGTCAGAAGGTTGTTCAATAGGACAAAGTACACTAGAAATCCCACGGATTGGAATGAATACAGGATGAGCTTTAATAAGTATAAGGGAGACATTAAACGGACGAAGAGGGTCTCATGGTGCAACTACTGTGAATCCATTGACATTGATGAGGGGCAAGTGACCGTGATCTATCTAAATCAGTGCGGACTGCGGGTCTGGCGGGCAACGATATGGCAGTAGATGAGATTATTACGATGGATAAGGTAACGTGGGCGATTAACACTTTCAGGACGTATAAATCAACAGGCGCGGATAGTGTTTTTCCGGCCATGATACAGAACGTCGATGATTGTCAAATCGGACTACTGGAACAGGCCGACTGTCGACATTTACGTTGACAGTCTGGCGGTGCTGAAGGCAATAAGGGGCCACTTTGTGAGGTCAGCGCTGGTTTGGGAGTGTAGGAAAACTCTGAGGAGGTTAATTGAAACTCACTTGGCAAGACTATGCTGGGTACCGGGGAACTGCGATGTGGTCGACAATGAAATGGCTGATGGGCAAGCTCGTGGTGGTTCGGCATTCGTTTAGTCGGGCGATTATGAAAGGGTCAAACTTCCTTTGGGTTTTTTCCTTAATGTAATAGGGGATGAGATTTTAGGTAGGTGTCAGCGGAAATGGGAGGGTAGGATTGACTGTAGAGTCTCGAGGAATCTCAATTGATTTTTTTCCTGTTCTTTCTTTCTTCTCTCTCTTTTTCTATCCTGAAATATATCACTCTCTACAGGATTCCAACCCTGTCTTCAAGTTTGATTAAGGGATCACAATGGACCATTAGGTCATCGAGTGAAGGTGTGGATTTTTGACAATAATGTACACCACCCTTCTCTACCTACCAGTGTTTTTTAATAAAATAAAAAAAATATCTTTTGTTTTAGTGTTTTTTGTTGTTTCCTTTGAAAAAAATACGTTGGGGACCATGTGGTATAGTGTGATGTTTTCCACTGCATTGCTGGCATCGGGCTTTCCATTCAAGAGATTCCTTGCAAGGCAGTTTACACAATAGCGCAGGGTAACCGCAGTTTTATATTTGTCAGCTAAATACATTTTTTGAAATTCACTAACCGATGGTCAGCTCAACAGATTCCACACCCAAAATTTTGCCTTGATAACTTTGGGTGGTGTTGATGTTGTTGAAGACCATTTCTTTTGTGGTTGCGCGCATTATGGTGTTTAAAACGTCTGGAATCAGAACCACTTTAGTTATTGAAAGCCAGTCTGTGTAAATGAAGTTATATGTGGATAAACATGAAACGTAATTAATGAGTTGGTGTGTTAGGGTGATTTAGGGTTATTAACAAATATGTGTTAGTAATTAATGATATTTAACAATGGTTTAGGGTATGAGTAATAATTAGATTATTTAGTGAATAATACTACTATTTATATAACTGGTTGAGTTAGGTTAACAACTCTACTGCTTCCGTCATAACCTGAGTAAGTTCTAGTAATACTGTTTCATAACTGGTTGAGTTAGGTTAACAACTCTACTGCTTCCGTCATAACCTGAGTAAGTTCTAGTAATACTGTTTCATAAATTCCTGTTGTTTACTAGTTCCTTTGAAATTAGTTCCATTGTCCGAGTAAATACCATAAAAGCTTGGGTAGACAAATCAGATGTTGGCTCCAAGTGGATATGGTTCTGCCACAATATAGTTTTCTCGTAAAAGCCTTCGTTAATTGGGTTCTCTCTGGTAGCAATGCCGCCATAAACTTGGTCGTTTGCCTATTCCCATATTATATGCACAAAATGAAAAATTAATATATCTTGGAATACGAATTTTATTATATCATCGTAGAACTGCTAACCAGCTGGGTCAAAAAGACGAGCAATATCTAATAATACAGTTCGCTTTGTGTATGCTGATTTCCTTGCTATTAAGGGTACATTAAAAAAGAACATGTATTCTGTAGCATTTCAGCGAATGCCTAATATTTTAACATTATTTGATTCGAGTAGAGTGAGTAAATCAGCATTAAGTAGGTGATCCTTGGTAATTGTGTAATAATTCTCTTGTATTGGAAATCCACTTTCTTAAAGGAAAACCAGCAGAGTTAAGAGCCGAGATCAACTGTGCATGAGCACTTATAGCCTCTTCCACAGTGTGAGCCCCGGCTAAGACATCGTCCACATACATGTTATTTTGCAATATTTGCGAAGCGATTTCGTGAAGGGTTCTAATAGCCAAATATGGCGCACAATCTACACCAAACGTGAATGTTTGCGGTTCAAAATCTTGAATGGGTTCATTGACGCTTTTACCGATACATTTTTTTAAAGTCTACATTATAAACTATTTTATAAAAGCGCCTTTTCAAGATCAATACAACTAAGTCTTTTTATAGGGTAGGTCCAATGTGTAGAAACTGTTGCTGTTCGAAGTTTTGCCAGAAGCATTAAAAACAATTCGCACTTTGTTGTAACACGATCAAGTTTTACAACAGCGTGATGGGGTAAATAATAAGGAGTATCTGGAGGAATTTGGGTTATATTTTACTTGCTTTATATGACCTAAGTTGATATGTTCTTGTAGCATGTCATCATATTCCATTTTAAGCTCAGACTTTTTCATAATTCTTTTCCAATTCCGTAAGAATTGAGCTATTGCAAAGTGTCTAGAGTTTCCTAACTCAACGGGTGGGTATCGAAATGGAAGATTGACTTTATAATGGTCATTCTATAATCCACGGGTAGTGGTCTTAAAAGTTTATTCACGCAAAGAACTTTCTTCTGAAATTTCGGGTTTGGTGGGTATATCCTCGATTTCCCAAAATTTAATTAAAATTTTATCAGTAACAGAAACTGAAACAAGAAACTTAAGATTGGGTATTTTGCAAACTCTGAACAGGTCCTCTTAAACTCCGGCCAAACACAGATTAGAGCTATTAGAGTGTGAAGTAAGTCTTTTATTATTCTTGATCTCTAAATCTGTGGATAAAAATCTCTGCCAATTATAAAGTCAATAGGACGACTTTCATAGAATGTTTGGTTCGCTAATTGAGTATTTTCCAAGTCCGTAATTAGGGTAGGGTTTACATTTTGGGTGAGAAAATTCTTGGTAAGAGTTTTAGCAACTACTGCTTGGATATTCAACTTAAATTTGTCCTGGGTATTAGAGCGCAGTAAATCTTGACATAGTTTATTTGATCAAGCTGAAATTATTTCCTTAAACCGACAACTATTGGTGTTGTGGGTAAGTGTAGCTTCCTTCTAAGTTTACCTGTGATAAATGAGAAGTCTAAAGCTGGGTCAATAAGCGCTCTGGCTGGAAATAATTCTCCCTGAACTTCAACATTCAGAACCGTTGTTCCTAAAAAAATTGTTCTGTCATCTAATATGGGTTTGCTTGATAGGGTATGGGTTGAGAAATACTGTACTGCGTTGTGTAATGTTAAGGGTTGTGAGTTGTCAACTTGTGGGTTAGGGTTAGAATAAATTATGTGCTATGACAATCTTTTAATAATTTATTTTATTATTAATTTTATTTATATAAAAGATTTTTCGTATAGAATATTGTATATTTACCTACTAATAAATCTAAAGTGTTTAGTAAAATGAAAGAGTTTTGTGAAAATTCTTGTTGACATGGTGCGATATCTGCTATTGGATGAAAATTTTTGAAAAATGCTATTAGAGTGAAGCAATTATAAATGCAGCTTATATTCAAAATAACCTGATGACTAGATCAACAAATAAAAAAATCAACAATAAATACCAATTGAAGTTTAAGAAAATTAACAAATAGAGTCATGCAACTTTGAAATATTTGTATCATTATCGTTAGTCCACATTCCAAACGAGAAAGGAAAGAAATTAGATCAAAATACAGGATATTTAATTTTTGTTGGTTACTCTGAGTCAAAAGGACTGCGATTTGTAGATAAACATACGAATAAAATTACCATAAGTCGCGATTATAAAATTTTATCCGATGAAGTCCAAAACAAAGTTTCTAAAATAATATTCACATTGACTTATTTTCTTTTGAGGATAAACTTAATTCTACTTATAAACAGTTTAAGGATGAAATACAAAATGAATATGGTGTACAGCAAAATATGGAAAATAAAAAAGAAGATTAATTTTTTCCTGAAGTAGACGACACGTCAGATGTTTTAATTGTAAAACCTGAAATTACAAGTCAACGAACGGAAACTTTGAGAAGATCAACTAGATATACAAGGGGTGTAGGGTACCAGAAAGATTTCAAGTTATTGTTACAAAAGATCTAAATTATCCGAAATCAATTGAATAAATTTTGCAAAGAAAAAATAAAGATCAATGGATGAATGCTAAGCAAGATGAATTAAATTCTTTAAACCAGTTCGTAAATCAATAGAATGTAAATTTTTTCAAAATAAAGGCTGATACAGATGAAAAATAAGCAAAATATAAAGCAAGACAGGTTGCCCAAGGATTGTAAGACACACATCGTTCAGAATGTTTTTGACATTAGCTTGTGAAAAACGAATGATTATTAAACAATTTTATATAAAAACGGCCTTTCTTTATGCAGATATTAGTTTAACAATGATAAAGTGTGTAAGCTAAACATCTCAAGAAGCAATTTGGTTACGACGATTGATGAGCGACTTTGAAATAAAAATTATTAACGCAAAAAAAATTTATAAAGGCAATCGAAGTTGTCTAAAGTTAACGCAAAACGAAAAGTCTATTCGTGATTAAATGAAAAGAAATATTCTTGAATTTGTATATTGTCCAACAGAACAAAGTACAAAATGAAATATTTTCGTGAGTTAATTGGATTGATTTTAAATTGAATCGGAAACAAAATATTGTTTCTTTTAAATTTTCAAACAATATTTGAATATAAATTTAAATAAGTTTTTATTAAAACAATAAAAATAAATACATAAAAAAGAATTTTAAACGCATATTCTTATATTTACTTTTCATTGATTAAAATAAATAGTTAAATAAAAATATGAATGCATTTTTTATTTTAAAAGAAAATTTGGAAAAATTAGTGTTAAAAGAGAAAAAGGGAAAATATCATAAAACGAAAACGAAGAGACAACTGGGTTGAAGAAGATAAGGTAAGTATCAACAGTGTTAAAAATTATCTATGTTTTTTCTATTGTTTTTTAAATAGACACTGCTCAAGGTTTTAAAGAACAAAAATACTGATACCAATCAGCGTAAAAAGAAGGCTCAAGATCTATATGAAAGGTAAAATACCTTTCATTTTGTTTTTATTTTTTCATACATTTAAATTGTTTAGCTACAACAATATGTGTAGTGGAAGTAAAAGAACGGTGACTCAGCTTAAGTCTCAGAGGACGATCACTAAAATACGAACAAAGAACCGTACCGTAGAAGACTATATAAAACTGGTGGTGGCCCTCAGCCAAATGAATTTGTCATAGATTCAAACGAATTTGATTCGGATGTTATAAATTAGTTGAGTCAAACTAGTTTGTATTTTTATTGTGAATTGAAATATTAATTATTTTTAAATATATGTAATAAAATTTCTGAAGTGGTGATAGATAAAATTCCTTCCGAAATTAACAAAAATTCTAACGAATGTAAATAATGCACAAAAAGTCAATCTGAAATTGAAACGGTGTTACAGCAAGAGAAAGAGGAGGAGCTAAAAGATCTTGAATAAAATCAAACTGAAAAATGTATATATTTAAGACTTGTCTATGGACTGGTGTATATATGGACAAAATCATTAACAGACTTGTATGTAGAATATTCAATACTTGAGTCCATATGTAGAATAATCAATAGATTAGTTTCGTATATACCTAATATATTATTAATTATTCTTCATACACTTTAAATTTAAACGAGTAATAATGCTATTTTCGGCTATTCCGAATCTTTAATTCGTGTGAAGTAAATAGGTTAGGTTCTGTAGATACACATATACAAACACATACACTCACAAATGTATGTAGTATATAACACAGAAACAATGAGTTATATAATTAGTTATAATTTTAGCTATAACTTTTTTCTATTGAACTGATTTTAGCATTTTCGGAATATTTTGTTTTGTACACTAGTCTTATATTTTAGTAAAATTTTGTTATACAATTTTGTTTTTGTTTTTTTTTTTTAGAATTTTGGGCATTATTTTGTATAATTATTGATTGTTTGTAAACTTTTTATGTTTTATTTTTAATTTTATGTATATTAACATTAATTTTTCTGCTAATATTTATTTATTTTTTTGGGTTTTAAGGGTAGGTTTTCTTACATTTTGTACTGAACTGGCTTTTTTCTACTAGACCAGATTTTATTGAGCTCTGTAAATTTTTGTGGATGTGAGGGCCTTATATGGCCAATGTACTGAGTGTACTGAGATCCAATGGAAATGGTCTTTATTTAATTGTTTTATAAGCTCAAACCCGTTTTCCGGGAAGGAGCGTTATATGGGAGCAATATCAGTTAAAAATTAATTGTGCCAAATTTCAGTAGAATTGGTTCAAATTTAAAAGTTATTTAAGCTATAAATCATATTCCGGGAAAGGCCCTTATGTGGGAGCTGGGTCAATTAATAATTCCAGAACAATATGACTTATTTGGATTTATTGTATCAAAATAAGTATATGTAACAAATTTCTGTAAATTATCTTAAAAATTGCGGCCGATATGACACACAGATTTTGGGGTATATCAAAATTTTGCATATTATAGCCTATAACTTTTTTCCTGTTAATCCGATTTTGATGATTTGATCTTTTTGTACGATGATGGAGCACATACAATTGCTAAAATTAATTCTTTGTTTAAGTCAAATTTCATTTTTAGAAGAAATAGTTCTTTTTCGGAATTTTGAGATTGTTTCCGATATCGGTCTATAACTTCCTTGCTTATGAACCGATATAGCTGGATTTAAATGGCAAACTGGTTAGGACAATAACAAACGGTGTAGCCAAATGTCATTGAATTCGGACAATTATTCTAGGCGTGAGAATATTTCGAACAGACAGACGGACATAGCTAAATCGACTTTTTTGATTTGATGCAATAATATATATATATTTCTATTTATAAATTATGCTACTACGTTTATGTAGTATGTTCCTACGTTTATGTATTCATTCAAAGGTTGTAAACATACAAACATCCCTTTTTTCATTTAAAACAATTTGTGCGTATGTTTTAAATGAAAAAAGGGATTTTTGTATGTTTACAACCTTTGAATAAATATATAAACGTACTCACATATTATTATTTTTAACTTTTGATTTCTTCTTAACAATTACGTATTTTTTTCTTAGCTGAAGGAAGAGTAACATAATTTATAAATAGAAATCAAAATTTTCATCAAAAAGAGTTTTATATTTTTAATCTTCTCAAATAAGAGTAAAAATAAAGATCATTTCAAAATTAAAATTTTGCTCTGAGTTTGGAAGAGCACAAGTTGCTTAGTACGGTGAACTACATTCGAAAATGGCCACATCCAATGTTTTATCTCAGGTCAGGTGTAGGAGAAGGTGGTATTCACCCGGCTCATTTCATTAAATATACAGGGAATTCAGTACTAAAGATGGTCCTACCTTTTTATCCTTATATATTGTAATGTCTTCCTGGATTACCCTTTAAATTTAACATTTTTTTCAAAATTGGCTTTGAAAACTCGATCTGTTAAATATTCTGAATATTACATGTGATAACCGGAGCTACTGGCCACCATTTCAATTTGAACTCATCCGCCCATGTTGTCCCGTTTTCGTAGAATTCTTGATTATCCTTTGAGATTTTAGGTTTAACATTTTTTCAAAATTTAGTATGAAAACTCGCTCTGTTAAATATTTTGGCTATTACGTGTGATAATTTTAGGTGCTGGCCACCATTTCTATTTGGATTCATCCGGCTATGTTGTCCCATTTTCGTGGAACTCTTGATTATGCTTTGAGATTTTAAGTTTAACATTTATTCAAAATTTAGTGTGAAAACTCGCTCTGTAAAATATTCTGGCTATGGGGTGCGACAACTGGAGGTATTGGCCACCATTTCCACTTGGATTCATCCGCCCATGTTGTCCGGTTTTCCTGGAATCCTTGATTATGCTTTGAGATTTTAAGTTTAACATTTTTTCAAAATTTGCTATGAAAACTCGCTCTGTTAAATATTCTGACTATGGGGTGTGATAACTGGAGGTATTGGCCACCATTTCCACTTGGATTCATCCGACCATGTTGTCCCGTTTTCCCGGAATCCTTGAATACCCTTTGAGATTTTAAGTCTAAAATTTTTCAAAATTTACTATGAATACTCGCTCTGTTAAATATTCTGGCTATTACGTGTGATAACTTTAGGTGCTGGCCATCATTTCCACTTGGATTCATCCGCCCATGTTGTCCCGTTTTCCTGGAATCCTTGTTTTTGTCAGTATGATTGTGCATTGTTTAACAGAGCTCTGTTAAACCTTTAACAGAGCTAAGTTAATTGCTTAACAGAGCTCTGTTAAGTGAAAAGGTTTGTGTCTAGGATAAAAATGTATCTTCATACTCATTTTCCTGTTTAGTACAAATGCATAAGACCCTACCTTGGTGATGTAAATGATACCAATTTAAAAGAGATATATAAGGGGTTTTAATAAACATTGCCTTTAATAATTAAAAAATATTATATTTATTTTTTGTTTATATAAATGAAGAAATGTCAATGTGGTATGTTAAAATACGTTTAAGTGAGAGAATTATTGTAGTTGTAAAAAGGAGAACCATATATTCTATTCGGCACAATTAAAAAACTAATTACATTTAGATGATATAATATATAATTAAAAAAAAAACAGCTACATTTTCAAATTTAATCTACCAGCAACTTATTTTACGAATTATAAAAATTTCCCATTTTTAATCTTGATTATTGTAAATAAACTTTTTCAAAAATGACATCTATATAGTTCAATAGTATGATCTACAAGCTATACAACTAAATTTTAAAAATTCGTAAATCCACTTTATTTAAATATTTACGTTTTTTCCAAGCACTGTAGAATTTATATAATACCAAGGACTTTTGAAAAATTTAGTTCCTGATATTAAAATTTAATTTTAATATCCTTTGAAAACATTCGAGGTTTTAGTTAGTCCTTTTTTAAACCGTTTGTTTACATTTTTTGTTATTGGTTTGTTTTTAACTACAAAAAAACCTTCTGCAATCTACCGCTGTTAAAATATGTGTTATTTCACAAACGTTATCTTTGCGCACGTAACCTCCGAAAATGTCATTTTAAATGAATTTTCAATAAAAAAAAAACAATTTCATTCTTAAGTTCTTTATTCATTATTTATATATTATATTTTAATTGGCTACAATTTTGTAAGTTTAAAAACTTAAAATGTAAAAATACTTGTTATATATCTTAGCAACATTTGAATGCAGATTATTTATTTTATGTGAAGTTTCTTGCTTCATTATATAACCTAACCAAAAAAAGGGAAAATATTTTTGATATAAAAAGAACATATCATGGTGGAAAAACTTACATGGTATCCGTATAACTACAACAATTACAAAGTTACCAAAACAACAGGCATTTTTTTTAACCGTCAAAAAGTGTTTACATAGCAATCAACGAAAAACAAGTAAGTTATGATCGGTCAAACATAACTATGTAAAACTTTATACCACACTCTTGGTTAAAAGCGTTAGCCACTGAAATTTAATTGACCATTCTTGTATAACGGTATTTTTGAATTTATATTTCAGAGTGTAGTATAATATAGTGGTACTAATATTCATGTGGGATTATTGTTTTCAGAAGGGCTTTTAAGTGGAACCTATGAGAAATAATGGACCGATCCTCGTTTAATGTGTAAATCGTCTTAGATAGTTTGAGTTTTTGTGATCTTAAATCTCCATTCCGGAAGTAACATTTTTATTCAACCAATTTCAATAGGCGTCCGTCTTGGCCCAAAATAATAACGCATGCCAAATTTCATTTCAATTTCGTCGTTAAGTCGACTCAGAAAGTGATCCAGAGTCGAACAGTATACTTATGGTGATGTAGGGTATAAAAATATAAAAAAATAAGCTGAGCTTATACTGTCACCGTGTGAGAGTTTTTCCAGAGAGTTTTGACTTTACACACAGTTGATGTCAAAATAATATTTCCATTAAACATCCTTCTTCATTTTCTTTTTTAAATTTAGATTTTCCAAAAGAAGTGATAAAACTTAGTAGTATCAAATAAAGCAAAAAACTAAAATATTATTTAATTTTTTAGTAGTATTTTAGCGGTTTGGGATTTCTTTATAATCTGAGTATTTTTTAACATTACCTTTCTTCGAATGAAAAACCGAATCTTTAGTTGCATTAAGTTAACTAACTTCACATAATTATTTGTCACAAGTATTTTTATATTTATAATGTTCAATTAAGGCATAGTTGTAAGACTTTAGTTTGTAAATGGTTGGAATAAGAAAGTACTTAATAAGGTTTCAGGTTTTAAAATAATATTTTTTGATAAATCTCGTCCGCTATATATGAATCCTGATCAAAAGGATCATGCACATACCTATGTATGCTCTCTTCATGTTTATGTGATCGAAGATTTTTTCTAACATACCTCGGAGATAACTCCAATTGTGTTATATTGAAGTTAGAATGATGCCTCCGATGACATCCAATAAGGAATTGTTTACATTGTTTTTCTTATCTGGTAAGACCTTTCTCTCCTTATGAAGATTGGAGTTCTTAAGTCTGCATTTTGGTAACTTTGAATAATCGTTTTGTAAATAGCTAATAATGTTTCCTTGACCACACCCCAACTACTGCTGGCTAGTGATTTGAGGGCCTTATTCCTTCTTCACAGTTTTTGCGTGATAACAGTGGCATGAGCTGAAAAGGTCAAATGTAATCCCTAAGATTGTCGGGTGGTTAACAGTCGGTATTTGGATTCCATCGACTACGATGCCAAAATTTGTATTTACCTCTTTGGCTAGCTGGTGAAGAAAGTTGCTGTCAACTTCGCTAGTGAAAGTTTCATATTACGAGCAGTGAAGAGGAAGTTGAAACATGCCTTTTAAGTACTTTTTGAAATAGTGACTTATTCCTTAAATTTATAAAAAGAACTATAAAAATTCCAAATTTTCAATGTTTTGTCCTTTTATTTGGAAAACTTTTACGTCTAATATTCGTGAGCAGGTATAACAATAAAATGTGTTGAGAAGAAATTGGATAATTAAAGAAATTTAAGTTGGAATTCATTCATAAAGTTGAATTTTCTCATATTTTTTATGTTTGAAAATATATATTTGACAAACTGTATATTCTTCCAGTTATAAATTTTTAAGCATCCCACACTTTGTTCTGTTAAAAAGTTTATAATTTTTAATTTTATTAAGTAATTTACTATTTCATAATATCATCACTTGTAATAGAAGTAGAAAATGACAGCCACTATAGCCTTTATATGAGTTAACATAGATTCTCTGGAGCTCTCAATATACATGCAAAATTTTATTCAGATCACGAATAGTTATTTTTGGTCCAATTTCGAAAATTAAAGGTCTCATAGGGGGATAAAAAACTTAGGAAAATGTGTTTTTAGCCATAACTCCGGAAGTAATAATTAGATTCATTTCATGTCATGTGATGGTATAACAATGCTTTTTTGGTAGACATTTATTGAATGTAATAAAATGAACATTTTATTGTCCTTGAAAAATGATAATACAAAAGAATATGTAATTAAAAAAAACCTTGCTTTACGCTACCTCCAAAACAAAAGACTTACTACTCTAAATACAAAAAATACGCAAAAATTCTTTATAATAAATATTTGTATTTATTGGAGAAATTGTAAAATAGATTTTGTTTTGTTTACTTTAAATATTTGTATATTTTGTCTTTGTTAACAGTATATTAAAACAAAAGTAATTAATTTTCAGATTGCATGTGAATTCAACTTGATATGGAAAAGAGTAAGTATTTTTGATTTTAATATTCTCTCAGAAAATATTATATATATATATATATATATATATATATATATATATATATATATATATATATATATATATATATATATATATATATATATGTATATATATATATATGTATATATATATATATATATATATATATATATATATATATATATATATATATATATATATATATATATATATATATATATATATATATATATATATATATATATATATATATATATATATATATATATATATATATATATATATATATATATATATATATAAATTTGTGCATGTCTTGTGGTAGTAAACAGGTATAGCAACGAGATGTGTAAAGTTAAAGAATTTTAAGTTGGAATTTATCGGTGAAATTACATTTTTATATGATTACAAGGATATATTTGTAGAAGTAAATAAAAACGAAATCACTTAACACTTAATTCTTTTTCATTTGCTTACAACTTATAAACATAAATTTTTATAGTTTTAAGCACTAGTGATAAAATTTCGTACATATTTCAGAAACCCTTCCATTAACGTTTTAATAGAACTTTCTGTCACTTTTCTTGAACAGGTTGTCTATCTGGTCATCTTTTGCACTCTTTAATTTTCTTTTAAAAAGCGACCAAACCTCTCAACTGTCCTTACCTCCGACAGTTTGGAATAATTACCTCTCTTGCTTCAAATGCTGCATTATTGTTCTTGTACCACTCAAGGGCTTGTGGCAGGATACCATATCAGAACAAAAAAAGTGTACATATATTGAAGAATGAAAGCAGCTTAATTTGTATAAATTTCTTGATGTAAATTTTTGTATTAAAATAGCCTGTTGTAACTCATGATTGGCTTCTTTTGTCGCAACTACGTATTGCTTGCCAAATCAAGAACTTTTTGGAAAATTTTGACTGCTTTTTGGTTCTAAACTTTTGTTAAGAATTCCCTCGAGGTTCAGCAACATAAATTTTTTGACCAGAAAGTCATCCAATATGCAACAATAATATTTTAGATAACCTGATTTCAATTTCCATTCTCAGTTTTTGCCCTCTCAATTTTTTGCAGTGTTCCTGTCATAAAGTTTAAGTTTATATGTTTTTTAGTACGCACTTTTTTCTGGCCACTCGTTTTAATCAGATTAACAATATATAAAATTGCTTGACATAAAACATAATACCTCACATGTTTTACAAAGGTAACTTAATCAACAAAATATCAAATAATTCTTGCGTTAAAAGTTTTAATGAACAACGACAGTATATGTCATTGTGTATTAATCCCATAATGTTTGGTCATTTGTTTATTTTTTAACAGTAACATTAAAGAATGATAATTGTAACATAGCATCCCAGTCTCTGAAATAGATGTTTTGACACAATTTTAGGTCGATTCTCTTAAATTATATATTTTTACTATTGGGTCTTCATTTTCAATTATCACATATTAACCTTGACAATAAATTAATGAAACCCAAAAATTCATGAAAATTAGTTTTATATTTTTTAAGTGTTTTTCTTTATCAATGGTGAACAAAATCGATTGGATCATGATTAAAAATGAATCAGTGGATCAATTTAGATTCTTGGTTGACTAGAGTTGAGTGGAATATATTTGAAGATAAGACCAAAATTAGATTAAGTACCGTTATAATTTCTCACGGTGATAATTTCCTAATTTGTAGTATATGGAAATTAAAAGATAAAATTGTTTAAAATTATGCAATTAAAATTATATTGTTAGTTAGTACTCAAATTGTTTAGTGTTAGAGTTAAAGTTTCTACTCAACGATGGTTAGATCCCAGTCAGAAGTCGTGAAAAACTATTCAGTTCAGAATATAAAGCAATAGTGATACTAATTTTCTATTATTTGCATTACTTATGTACCTATTAAATTATAGTAAAATGTTAATCAATAACTTACATTATAATTAACGTTATGTTGGAATATTAGTAACATAACATAGATACAATTTAGTTATATTTAAATACAAATAATATAAGTACAATTCAAATATGATCTTAAGATAAAATAAAATAAGAAAATGCTGTTTAAAATTTGTGATTTTAAACTAATGGATATACTATTTCTAAAATATATTTACTAAATAATTTAAAAAATCTTTTAAATTATTTAGTAAATATATTTTAATTCCAAAGTGGGGAAAATGAGTGTTGCTAGTATAAAATCAAATTTTTTTATTTATTTATTTATTTATTTATTTATTTAAAAAAGTATATTTCATAAAGTAAGTTTATAAAACATATTCAAATGCGCCTGGTTTCTAGACCATATGCGCTCGGGAAATAAAATAACAATCATAAGTAATAATGAAATAATAGTTGATAGAAAGGAAAAAACAACTAAATAAGCATGAATATTGGTTCTAAATTTCATGTTTGTCATGCTGTCGCAGACAATTCCATATGTTTATCGTTGCTAAGAGTTATGAAAACAGTTAATCAACTCTCAAGCTCAAGTTGTTCAACGTATTTAACTGTCCTAGATGTGTAATTATTTTTCTGAATTCTAAATGGATTTGAAAGAACCTTGGGAAAACATGTAATTTCCGTGATTTCATCTAAACTTGAGAGGATACCCGTAATAATAATTTTTTTATTTCAGTACTGGGAATATTGACTACATCATTGTATATACCCTGATGGTTCTTCTGAAATGCCTGGATGGCACTAAGGCTGTCAGTAAAAATAACACAACGGAAAAATAGTTGTCTTTTTCCGTTGTGTTGCATAAGTAATTGCGGTTTTGATTGCCGCCATTACTGCCAAAAAATACCGACATAATAAGGCAACAATTGCCATATTTTAACTGGTGATGCGTTTCACTAATATTTTTAACAATAGAGAGGGAACATCTCCCGTTATGAAAATAGTCATCAGAAAACAACACCATTTCTGGTGAAAAAGTTGCGATTTTTTCAGCAAGTAATTTTTTGAAACAAACTGGATCTGTTGTGTTTTTATTTAACATCGAAAGCTTATCGTCATCTTTAAGAATTAAACATAAAAGATAATTATGTTTACAATAGCATTTGATGCGGCGGTTTTCGTAGACAAGCATCTCCAAAAGGTATCGTGTAACCCATCACTTGTAGATGTAATAGACCTTGAGGCCATAGTGAGTGCTCGTTTTTCTATCAGAGATTTAAAATCGGAGAAATTTGCTTCAAATCTCAACAATCCTATAGGTGTTAACGTTTCTCTTAGAAGTCCATCCATACAATGTTATGCCATTATGCATTGCAATTGTCCATTGGTTCAATTTGTTGTCAAGTTAATTTAAATTCTGATTCACTATTTCAGGTTTACCTAAAGCTACGCGTAAATACCAACATAATCAATACCCGGTAATTATTCCAAAGCTGTTGCAGGAGAATGTGCGTATATCGTATAAAGCACCATGGTTGAGAGATGTTCAAAAAATGATTTTAAAAATCTAATAATAGGCAATGGTATTTTCCGAGATTCTAGTTCCAATAATATATGTGTAAGTACCGACAAAATTATTATGTGTTTCCTGTTCTAGATGTTTGAGCGGAGTTTGACCTCTAGTTGATGAAAAATGCTATACACTAATCTTTAAGACAGAATGGCATGCTGATTACAATTTATCTTACGTCGGCAAAATTTCCAAAACCGCCTTGATAAAATCTTTTCAAGTATCTTAGACACTACTGGTATAAGAGATATCAGACGATATCTATCAATCTGTTTGGGGTTCTTGTTCTGCTTTGGGATTGGTGTACCGATTTTCCATTTTGTCAATATATCGTTATGTAAATCACATAGACGACACTTTAATTCAATAGTAGTGGAACGCCGCTTTGGTGATCTACCTGTTCCTCAAATTTAAGAATAGCCGAGAGGAAGTTCCGTGAAACCATCAACACAGCAGTCGTTCGCTTTGTGCTATCTGGGAAATTATCCGCAATGCGTCCGTACTTCCCTGCCGAAGCAACGAGACTCGTAGAGTGAAATCAGCAGGTTGGTAAATGAGAACAGGAATCGATGTATTTTGCCTTTAGAAACTTATCTGCAGTTTTTCATCCAATCAGTAGGTATGTAGTTCAGTCCTTTTTCCACTTGTAATACGTTGTACGAAGATAAGGGTTTTGTCCCATCGTCTCCATTAGGATTGAATGTAGTTGCAACTAGGTAATGATGTAGATGTCGTTCATTTGTTGATGTAGGGGCCAAAGGAATGAAATCATCAGAACGAGGCTTTTGCTCCTGACCGTCGTCGGTTTCAAAGCGGAGGCAAGCTAGTAAAAACGGTTATGATTCGGAGGGTGGACCCCGTTTATCGTGACACTCCTCTCCTCAATAGACAGTATCGTTTAATGAGTAAAATCAAAGAGAGAGTAAAAAACTCCTATTCTAATAAGAAAGCAATAAACATCAACACAAAACAAGTAAGAATGCTATATTCGGTTATGCCGAATTTTCAATACCATCCACCACAAATTCGTGTGAAGTTTCGTTAGGTTACGTAGATATACATATACACACATACATTCACAAATGTATATAGTATATAACACAGAAACACTTTGAGTCATAAAATTATTTAAAATTTGGCTACAACTTTCATACTATTAATATTTAACTTTCATATTATTAATATTTATTTTCATATTATTAATACTAATCATATTATAGTATTTCATTGAGCTCTATCAATTTTTGTGGATGTGAGCAGAAAGACAGATTGACGAAAATCGACTGAGATTTTGATTTGATGCAAGAAAATATATAAATTATGGGGTCTGAAATAATTCATTCTTAACGTTACACATGAAATGACAAAGTTAATATACTCTCTTCACCACTTGTATTGTGGAGGGTATAAAAACAAAAAATATCCTTATTATAAGCTCAAAACTGTTTTCGGGAAGAGGCCTAATATGGGAGCTACAGCAAAACTTTGAGCAAGATTATTCATATTTATAATATAATTTGATTATAGTTAAAAAATCATTGTGCTAAATTTTAATACAATTAGTCTTTATTTAAATGTTTTATAAGCTCAAACCCGTTTTCCGGAAAGATGCGTTATACGGACCCATGTTAATAAAATTTATAACTTATGTTTAAAATAGTTAAAAAATTAATTGTGCCAAATAGAATTGGTTCAAATTTCAGAGTTGTATAAGCTATAAATCATAATTCTGAAAAAGGGCCTTATATGGGAGCTAGGTAAATTAATGATCCCAAAACAATATGGCTTCTTTGGATTTATTATTGTATCAAAACAAGTATATGTGACAAATTTCAGTAAATTATCTTAAAAATTGCAACCCATATGACACACAGAGTTTGGGGTGTATCGAAATTTTGCATATTATAGCCTATAACTTTTTTCCTGTTAATCAGATCTTTTGCACGATGATGGAGCACGTACAATTGTATGCTTAAATTATTTTTTTTGTTTAAGTCCAATAACATTTTTTAGAACAAATTAGCGTTTATTTTCGGACTTTTGAGAAAGTTTCAAACATCGGTCTATAACTTCCTTGCCCGATATATCTGGTTTTAAATAGCAAACTGCTTAGGATAATAGTTATAAATTTTATTAACATGGGTCCGTATTTTGATATAGCTTCCATATAACGCACCTTCCCGGAAAACGGGTTTGAGCTTATAAAACAATTAAATTAAGGCTAATTCCATTGGAACTCGGTATCTTCGTAAATAATATTCCTTTTTGGAATATATTTATTATGTTGACTGAGATTGTCAATGCGATCTAAAGGTGGGTAAATATGGAAGGGTGGTGAGCATTATCACCAAAATGCATATCTTCACTCGGTGACTTTGTGATTCCATCATCCAACTTGAGGATAGTGTTGGAATCCTGTAAAGAAGCGAAGAGTGAGAAAGAAAAGAAAAAAAAAACAAGAAAATTAACTGGGAACTGATTCATTGAACAAAAAGTGAAGAAAATAAAAGTAAGGAGGAAAGGAGACAGATCTAGTCGCCCTACATATCCTTTTCACGTATACTAGTCGGTCCCAGTAGTCAACGTAAATGCTGACCGTCGTCCCGACGTCCACACATTATATAGTCAGCTCCGCAGCCTTAATGACTCCCAAAATTTCGGCCTGAAACACGTTACAATTATCAGTTCTACTTGGTGGGAAATGGTATAAAGAGGTCGTATATGCCCCCTTATATACCCCTGCTCCAGTGCCCAACTTCATTCTGCATCCATCTGTTAAGATTGAATAGCCAGTAAAAATGCTATCCGTCTCCAACCAATAGTCCTTTCCGAAATGCTCACCTCCGGAATTTTACAGAAATTAAGTTCTGTGCAAATATAGTAGGGCGTCTTGTTCCATGTTCCACAGCATACCTCTTCACCTTAGATAGAAGGCTCTTGATCTTCATTGTCTTCCAACTGCTGCATATCGACTTCCTGCTTGTGTAGTAGACATTGAGACCCCGCCTGTACCTCTCCTTTGAGTTATTCTTCCAAGATAGCTTGTTATACAGGAAGATTCACATTTCGGTCAGCCCCAATTCCAGACCCTCAATATCATAGGTCTAAATCCATTAAGCTTATACCTTCTGGTGAAAAGGACTAACTCTGTCTTCGATGGATTTACTCCCAACCTTTTATCCACAATCGAAGAGGACAGATCATCAAGTGCCCTCTGCATGACGTCACAGAAGAAATTTCCCTGTTACCAGTATGACGACGATATCCCCAAAGGCCACAACTTTCATTCCCCTTGCATCGAACTGTCTCCCCTCGTCACCAGTTTCCTAAGATGTGTATTTTCTGGCCCTTCGGCATTATAATTATCCACCCAACTAGAAAATCATACACATCCAGGATCCTAAGAGCATCACAATTCGATTCAATCAATATATTATTCCTTGATATTCAAGAACGCCGCCAGTATATACTCCTTACATTTTAGATCGCATTCAGTGCAACCCACCACGTCATGAAGCGTCATCGCAATAGACCTACCCTTTAAATAGCATGTTGAGCTCTGCTCAGGACGGTGGTGTCAATCACATCCCCCAGATCTGATGGTCTACAATCCCTAGGTTTTGAGTGGCTAGCCTTCCCCGCCTTGGGTATGAAAACCACCCTAACCTCCCTCCATCCCACCGGAGTATACGCTTGTCTCGGTCTGACAAGCCCTGTAGACGACCACTAGTAGTTCGATTTTACTATTATCAACGTTCAATAGAATGACCGGAAAACCCCCATCCCGGCTTGGACAACCTTCCGTAGACCGCTCCTCCATAAGATGCGCCATCCACCATCGTTGTTGTTCCCTCCTGCCGGAATAAACAATAGGACGGTAAAGTTCAAAACTACCCATAATTGTCCTAGTGAACGCCTCAACAGTCCTATCAATATTATCCCCAGAGCAACTGGCAGGAGTAATACATGTATCCAGTACCCTCCATCTATACGAATTCCAATCTATTTCGAAAGGGTTCTTTTCTCGGCGTAACAAAATAACCTACTTTAATCAGAAAGCGAACATTCTACCGATACTTTCCAGTTCCTAACAATAATATACGCTGATATTAGCCAGTCTTGTATTTATCCCCGCTTCCAAAAGGTTGGCGCAAAGCCCCTATTACAAACAGAAAAATCATGGGACACAACGAAATCAAAAACCAACTCATCTCTCTTGTTAACATCCTCGCTTCCCCATTGAGAGTGATGCGCATTAGGATCTCACTCCATAACCAATTTGATGACTGGCCATATTCACCAGTCTTTAGGTTTTTACACCCGGGGGATCCACCATATCATAGGGCATATATACAGAGGCCAGAATTATTGCCCTACCGTCTTCACTAAATGAATTCAGAATCATTAGTTTCAGCACATTCTTCGCCAATATACAAGTTCTAACCTTCTCATCTGTAGACGGTACGAACTATGTATATCTCATGACTCTAATACCCATGACCCAGTTGTTATTGCTCCAGGGATCCTGTATAAGGGCCACGTCTTTCTTGTCCTCGGTGAGGTGGATAGCAATTTCAGTTGAGGCCGCTTCACTTTTATGCAGTTTTTTTGCACTGCTTACAGCCTCTTTGGTTCCATCAGGTTTAATATAACGGAAACTGATCTATTCAAGGGCATCGCACTTGGCAAGTGTGGCCTTTAGAAAGTGAAAAGATTCCTTGTTGCCACAGCTAACAGTTTTGAATCAGTTTACCCAATCCGCTTCCCAGAACGTTACGGCATTCGGCCTGCCCTTTGTCAAGACTATCTTTTTTAAGTCCGAGGGACTCTTTCCACCGACCGCCATAGCTCAGGATTAATCATCACATCAGGAGTGTTCCTGTCTATGACTGACGCTTGAATTACGCTGTTTTTTAGCGACTGCCTTTCTCACTTCGAAGTAGAGGGTTGGTCGTTATCTGCACCATCTCCCACGTTGGCCGCCTTTTGGTTGCTTTTGTGGGAAATGGTCGATGGT
This sequence comes from Cochliomyia hominivorax, assembly GCA_004302925.2. Classification (NCBI taxonomy): domain Eukaryota; kingdom Metazoa; phylum Arthropoda; class Insecta; order Diptera; family Calliphoridae; genus Cochliomyia; species Cochliomyia hominivorax. Next base: position 50,288,805 of record PYHX02000467.1, on the reverse strand, counting down.
TGACCAACTCTCTTCGCAACACGAGGAGACTAATCATATCTAGATCTAGCCCTCTTAACGACTTCTTTAATGAAGACCCTAGGAGGACAGTATGGCTTTCCTTTTCCCTCTTTTATGCCACTCCACAGGTTTCTTACCTTCGTTGTCCTTCCTTAGAGGGATTGAGGAATCAATCTGTGTCTTGACACAGACACTCTTCCACGCAGATGCGATCAGTTCCGAGTCTGGTTTATCTAAAGAGTTCCTGTTTGGAAGCCCCCGATTTACCAGGCAGGATCAGATCACTTCTGTGAGCTTCTGCACGAGTTTCATCTGAGCCAGGATTGATTCCTTTGGTAGTATTCCTTAGGATTGAACCAGATGTTTCAGTTGGCTTGGGATCAGACTTATGCGCCAATGTAGTCTCCTTCCTAGCCCCATCTGTTGTGGACTTCCGTTGACACATGTGCCAGGCTGTAGCTGCTCCTTGATGTACTGGGTTGATGAGTAGTCACAGTAGTAGGTCCTCATCGCACTTCAGAGAATTCAGAGTTAAACTTAGTCCGGAAAGTTAAATTTATCAATATCATTTAAAACGTTTACAAGCATTCAGTCCATAGTGTTGATATGAAGTTAAGGATTTGCGGAAGAAAGTAGACAAACCTTTCAAAAATCGACATATTTCAAAATATTAGAATATTAACAGATGTTAAAATTTGGAATACGTATAAAATTTAATTCTTTTCACTCCAAAGCATTAAAAAAACTTAACTTGAAATATAAATTATTTCTAATTAGTGCGACAAATTTATGACCTTTTTACAGAATGTGTTATTTGAATTATGTTGGACGTATTTGATATACAATAAAAAGGTTGCATTAGTAAAACCATTTTTGTAAAATGGCTGCAAATTTAAAAAATATATATATTATTGCATTACATAAAAATTTGAGTCGATTTAGCTATCTCCGTTTGTCTGTTGGTACGTTCACATTCACAATAATTGAAAAAGCCTAAATTGATAAGCTTCCTATTTAAAACCAACAAAATAGGTTCATTATATAAAAAGCTATAGACCGATATCTGAGGTATCCTCAAAATGGAAGCATAAAATTTTCGTATTGCCAATTATAAATCAATAAATTAGAATGAAATTAATATATTTATAAGCTATATGTACTTCATTACCGTTCAAAAATTAACAAAATCGGTTCAGTAAAAAAAGTATGACTAATTTTATGACTCATTAAGTGTTCCGTGTTATCTTTAAGAAAAACTTTATGCTATATGCGTCAGTGAGTGAATGTTTGAGTATGTATATATATAAAACATAACGTATTTACCTCATACGCATTTATGTAAGAAGGTATTGAAGATTCAGCATAGCCGGATGTAGCATGATTACATATTTAGGTTTTCACTTGATACGTATTTCATTATAATCGGTTACCGACATTTTTTCAACATTTGTCTTTGGGTAATTAACATAAATGTACATGTAGCTTCAGTCGACGTAGAAAACTGAAATTTGGTACTCAGGCTTAAAATGATAACCTCCAACCATAATTTAAAGTACTACATTATTTTTCATACAAATTTTTAAACCTTAATATACAATATAAAACGTATACAATATAAAACGTCCCTTTATTTGAGTAAACATTTTTTAGTTTTAAGTAAAAATTAGAAAAGCTTAGGTGTATTAAAATGTTTCACATATTACTTATTGGGTTTTCTCATTATGTTATGTATTTCATTTAAACGATTTGGAATTAAATTTGCATATTTTTTTACATACGTCCTCCAGGATGAAATGCTTTTACCCAATTATTCCTTTTGCTTTAACTTAATTGGAGTTTTTCTGAATGGTTTATTTTAATCGTTTCTTCTCTAATAGTCAATTTTTTAGGACTTCTAAATTTTGGGTTATTTTCAATTCTGTTTTCTTTTTGAAGTATTGATGATTTACATCTGTTCATTATTTGTGCAATGCCTGAATATGATTTATTTAATTTATAGTTCTTAATTCTAATATTTTTTCAACAGACAATTCTTTTCGAGTCATTATTAGTGAATTTTTGCACCAAAATTATTTATTTACTAACATCACCAATAAAAATTATTTTAAACACATTTTAGTTTACCGTTATTAATTTTAACAAGAATTGCAAAGTTGGCAATGTCTTTACGTGAAATATTTTAGGAGGTCCTACAATTTTGCATTGCAAAAATATAGATTTACTTGAAGGTTTTCTTCATTTTTTATTTTGTTGAACACATTATTTCTTTTAGATGTGTCCGTCTGTCTCTTGGTGCGTAACGTCTAAATTAATGAATGAAAATTTGGCATGATGTGTGATATTGTCTTGAAAAGGTTTTTATTTAAAATTAGATTAGATGTTGTAGATCGATATGTGAGACAATCTCTAAAAAAATGAACATGTGTTATGACAGAAAGGTTTATTCAATTTTCACAAAGTTTGGAAGAGGTATCCATCTTACAATAATTTTATAAAATGTGGCACGTTGATAAAGCTTCAATAACAAAATGGAATATACAACAATTCGTGTACAAGCAAAGGGATTTTGAACCCATCCTTACAAACATAATACGGAATATCGATTATCCTTGAAATTACAACAGAAAATTTCAAAAAATTTATATTTAAGTATATTGAGTGGGCGAGACATACCCTTACGAAGGGAATTATCTCACATGTCTCTGAAAATGTTACATTCTATTCATATTTTATATACTACATCATTTTGGATTGGTTACTTGGGTTTTGAACTGGTAGTTTTATGAACAAATTATTATAGATTAGAACTCTTACATATAATTTCCGATATGGATAGAAACTTTTAAGTTATTATAGAGTTCAAAATTGTGGTATTTTACAGGCGAAATTTTTAATTACACATGTTTTTAAAATTATAATAATTTCAAACAACGTTTATTGAAAAGATTTTTTTATTGAAATCGGTATTAAAGGATACCCGCTATTTATTCTAATAATGCTACATATTTTACCTCGAATATTATACATTTCACGAATGAAATCATAAAGCATATCAGTTATAATGTTTAATGTTAAACAAATAACCATATTCTTAATCTGACTAAATGAAAGAGTGCGTACTAAAAATATAAAATATTTTCAACAAACCCAAACTTAGTCCTACAAAAGGATTGGGTTTTTGTTAAAAGTGAATTGAAGAGCACAAACAATGACCAGGACTGTGGTAGATTTAAAACAAAGAGGAACTACCTGTTCGAGTAAAGTGACAGAAACGCTATAAAAACGTTAATGGAAGGATTTCCGAAAAAAGTTCGAAATTTTATCACTAGTGATTAAACCTATAAAAATGTTTCATGTTTTTAATTGTAATAATTATTTTAATCAAATAAAAATTAAAACTAAGTTATGTTATATTTTTCAATATCACTCCATAGTAATGCCTCTTAAGTATTTTAAAATATATTTTCTGCACATAATATATTTCTCATTATAACAGTCTTTCAAACGTTTATTACCTAATGTAATGCATATTGCATTTGCATTACATTAGGTAATGCAAATGCAATATGCGGTCTTGTAGTTGTTTCGATAGGGAATTATTCTTTCCTTAGTGTTTGGACAGTTATTTCAAAGGTATTTTTGAAATGTTTTGAAATGTCGAAATTGGTCGCATCCGAGGTTATATCCGAGCTCTCACAGAAAATGGATAAGTTTATAGCCCGAGTGGAGCTATAACCTTATGCACAAATAACTTATAAATAACTGTGCAAAATTTCATTAAAATATGTTAAACGGTTATAAAGTTATGCATCATTATTTAAAGACACGTTGAGATTGCTATTCCGCTGCTAATAATTTCCTAACATATTGTAGCACATATTTATATGGAAAATGTGCAAATTTTTGGGAAGGGGCCAAGTTTCAGTTAATTTTTGAAGAGTGGTGTAAAATCATCATTGGAAAGGTAATAACATGATATGTACATAAAAACTATTTAAGCTAAATATCCTTAACAAATTTGTAAAAAAATACAAACATTTTATTTTCGGTCGATTCTTGAACAATTTTGTTATATTTGACATTAAATAAATTCTGTAAGAATTAAGATATTTTTATGAAATTTTAACATAATATGGAAAAAGTTGTTTTTTATTTAGGATTAGTAAAAAATCCCCACCTTTTCATTTCAAAACGCCCAAAATTCCAATCCAGAGAAAACTTGTTAAAAAAATCACTTTTTCAGTAAATTGCACACCCTATCGTAATAAGAGGTTTGGTCCATTACAGATTTCTTGAGTAGAAAGCTAATAAATATGGCTATATAATCAAGATACTTTTTCGAAAATTTTAGCTTTGATATTTTTCCTCTTGAAAATACTAAAGAAAAATAATTATTAATTAACGAAATTCCGATAGGAGAAATTGTTCCTCCCAATGTTCTCGTATTTGCTTTGTATGCATTTACGTTAGAAATTCTCTCAGAATTAAAATTATAGTCCTGAAGGAAATAGTTAATTTAATAGTAAAAAAAGTTTACCATCTTTTTGCAAAAAAAAAAAAAAAAAAAACATAGAATAATCCCGTTCTTTCTAAATTTCTATTTCAAAATAATGAATCTTTTTATTGGATTCACACTTTGTAGGCAATTTGAACCCAAGAAGTGCCCACCAATATAAAAAATACTAAAACAAAAACGCCCCAAACTGTTTCAAAATATTATTTTGGTCTAAATATCTCTTATGCTATAAGTGCTATCCCAAACACGTAAGAAATGTTTTTTATAGGGAATTATAAGGGTTATTTATATCATTAAATACTTTTTCAATTAATTCAAAAATGAAATGAAATTTTTGGCGATTTTTAAAAAAATCTGCATACCCGAGGTAATCAACTTTGGGGATCCACTTCCCGATCCCTGAACCTACTAGAAACATTTCTTTCTTCAAATCAATTGGAAACCACCTCAAAAATATCCATCTGTCTAAAGTTACAGAATTATTTCCGAAGAAAAACGTTTTGGGACCACTGTGTGTTTAATTTATTCCGGAACAGCCCATATAAATATTTCACTTTAATTTATTCCGGAACAGCCCATATAAATATTTCACTTTAATTGCATCGACACACGGCGCAATTAGTTCTATCAAACTGGAGGAAGAATCTTAGGAAGAATTTACTTCAAATATTAAAACAATTATTGAAAATGTAAAACGTAAGTAAGATGAAAATTGCAAGAGGAAACAAGCCGCCTATTTCATATTCAGTATCATTAATTTACATGTATGTATTATAAGAAGTGTGTTGGAAAAATTTTTAACAACATACAATTATGGTAATAAAAGGGAATCCCCTAAACTTATAGATTTAATTATTTTAATGCTTTTATTATTTAAATTTACAAAAAAATATTATATTAGTTTTTATCACTAGTGATGGAATTTCTAACCACACTTTTGGACACATTTTGTATTTTCAATTCTCTTTAAACAAGAGCCCAATATCTCTCCTCTGGCCTTATTTTAAAAATTAATAAAAGTTTATTTTATATTTTAACCACACGAGAAAGGAATAGTTATTTTTTTTTAAATAAGACAAGATATAACATAAATGCCACTTTTACCAAAAGGATTAATAACATCAGCCTTATTTATTCAAATACTAATTGAATTATCAAACTAAAAGTATTAATTAAATGCTATAATTGGCTTGTCATTCTTCAGAAGTTCACGTTAATAAATGTTCACCAATAAAAGCATCACTGTTGATTTTTATTGGCAAATGAAATAGTCGCAAAAAAAATTTTGATATCTCCGACTATGGTCAAACGTTTTATTAGCATGTATATTTGCAGGCGCCTCCAATTTTAGAGTTGTATATCAAATATTGATTCTAAAATACACAATTTTAGTTCTTTTTTTATCGCTCTTCGAAAAAAGTTTAATTTTTAAATATTATAAAAATTAAACAGATCGAAATCCAAGAGTTTAAAAATTTATAATTCTCGCAAATTGTTTTGAAGTATTGTATAACAGTTAAAAATGTTTTTGGTTATGCTTAATAAGCTTAGCTTTACAATCTTTGTACATTAAAAAATTAATGAATGAATGGTTTGTTAACCCAAAAAAATTTAAACTTGATTTAAGTACGAATTCCTACTTGAATTATTCTCATTTCAAGTATTGTGTAGGTGACTGGAGTAGTTTTTTTTACTTAATAATACAACTACGTACTGTTTTTTAAATACGATAAGACTAAATACCGATTATTTTTTTATTTTAGAAATGTTTATTTTTTTATTAAATAATTTTCATATTAAATACATATAACAAACACTTAACAAAAGTATATTTATTGTGTTAATTCAATTTATATAATATATATATAACAAAAATAAACAACATCAATAATTTTCAAAATAAAAGATATTCTTATAATGTATCAGTATGTTTATCAGTAAAAATTATTTTATATAAAAAAATGTAACATAAATTCACAAAAGTGAAATATTTTCACTCGATAAAAAAGCAAGCAAAACTTACCAGATATAAAGCTCTTGCATGACTTAGTTTAGAACATGCTTTAAGAAAGTCTATATTACTTATATTCTGCAGGTCCCGGCCACGTATCTTAATTGTTCTTCTCCATTTTTTACAAACATTTTCAATCATCCGAATCTCTATTTAAAAAAGGTTTTAAAGATGTGACAACGGATTCTTCCACTTATACTTCTATATGTTCAAATGTACTTTCCATATCATCCTGAGTAGATAACAATCAAGTCTTCCACGTTTACGTAGAGAGTTTTTGTACTTGGAATACAACTTTCCACTTGGACTGCTCTTATGATCTTTCGAAATAAAATGGTAACCCTTAAAATTTAAAAAAGTAAAAATTAAAAGTAAAAATTTATTTTAAAACTTAATTAATATGAATAAAATTTTGTTCTGTACTTTTTTCTTCGATGGAAGCATAAAAACTATTTCATCAAGTAATATAAAAAAGAAATGAACCTAATACATAATTGAAAGATAACAGCTAAGAGAGTTCTGTTGCGTTTCTGTATGCATTGTTTTTGTTTTTTTAAATCGTTGCTATTTCCAACAAATGAAAAACACAATAAAAAAGAACAAAAACACATACAGAAATGCCACACAAATTTTTCTGTTTTCTACTCATGCTCATGGTTTTGATAGCAGTTGAGAGAGTAAATTTTCCACAAAATTAATCGATATATTTCACTTTATTAATTCTTTTATGTTAAATTAAATTCTGTGCAGTTTTTGGTTAAAATAGTAAGTATTATGTATTATCATGCAAAATTTGTTTAAATTTTAAATTAAAATATATATAAAGATTCTTTAAACCTAATCCATAAATCACTGTTACAACAAAGAGATTAACTCGTCAATCATAAAATGAGAATGGTTGGATTGGCTTGGCAGTTAAACACAAGATACGTGACATTTTTTAACTACAAAGTAAAAATTGTTTTATGATTTGATTTAAAAACCATACATACATATACATATTAAGAACTAAAATTTTAATCCATTTTATTAAGATTTTTTAGTTTTCTGAATTTGGTGTTTGCACCTCTGTTGGCCTATCCAATATCTTTATTATTTTGAAATAGAAATTAAGAAAATGGATTTTCTTCCAAAAAGGAATCTTTTTATAGTGTTACATTACATAATAAATCTTCTATGTATTTTTTTAAATTTTATAAATTTTTTGATTTTAGGACTAAAAATAGTAACATTAAATGAATACATCAATCCCCCAAAGGACAGAATGAAGATAGTTTTACTTATATTTTTACTTCATGGCCTTGGAACTCTTATGCCCTGGAAT